>OMLC01069628.1:7694-22694 GCA_900302585.1 Regalecus glesne
ATATCCTTATTCTTTGTCTCAATGCAGATTGAGTGTCCTGACTTTCCTGAGGACCTCAAGCACTGGGTGAGCTACATCTCATCCAGCAGCCAAGCCCTGAGAGCAGAGAGTGGACTAGAGAAGAAGACCACCTGAGGCCCCTCCAGGACACAGTTTTGTGAGAAATCCCTACATATCATTTGCACACACAAATCCATACACACACACACACACACACAATCCTTTTAGAGAGTCTTCATTTCAGTCACAAGACTTCATGAATTCATGTTTTCCAGTCAGTCCCTACCAGACTATACCTTGTGAGATATGAACAGAAATACTTAAACACTGTTGAATATGAAAACTTGAACTTTGAGGTATTCCATGTAATGAAATGTACTGTATGCATTGGGAGCAGCATATGTAGAATTTTAGAATCGACAGTATTGAACAGTCAGAGTGAATTTGATGAAAGTGATAAAAGATAACCAGCTCTGTCCGTGTAGCTTATAGTTTACCATGTGTAGATTGAATTTATAGAACTTTGTTATCAGTAGGCAGAATCCAATATTCACATAAGCATGTGGAACACAATCTTTTATCGAGATCAGTGCATGTTTCAAAACAAAGGGATGATTTTTGTGCCTGTTTTTTCTCGATTAGAGGTTCAAAATTACATTTTGCACAAGCTGACAATTACCTTTTACAAACTTTGGGTTTGAATAATAACTTGAATGAGCTTAGTAAATATATAAGAAGTGCATTCATTCTCCCGGATCTATTTGCTCAACTTATTATCAAGTATGTCAATAAGCTGACTTCTGGTGAGTTATCGGCAAAGGAGTATAATCTGTGTCCGTGCAATATTGGCAATTATGATTTGTGAGGAATGCATTTAGGGTGGAGGGTTTTTGATGATCTATGGTCTGGTCTTAGGACAAACTGCTTGATACCAGATAGACTGGATCTTGTAAATATTAACATGAGGTGTCCGGCAATGTTTTTCCAAAATCGTAATGAACCATAAGAATTCTAAGAATGTATAAGAATAAGATGGTTTGTCACCATTCCGATAGACTCCCTAAAACCCTGAACCTGCCCTTTAAGGCACCAAAGCTTGTTATGGGTGACCAGAGTAATGTACTGTTCTGTATGAAAGAGTAGAAAAGGAAATGAATGCCTACCCGTTTTATTTAAATACATATGTTTAAATGTCCAGAGGGTAAAAAGCTTGTTAAATTGATTGATGGCAAACCATGTAAATTTCCAAATGTACATTTTATATTTATTTTCCAAATGTTATTTATTGATAGATTATTTATCAGGATTCATGTATTGGCATTTCTAATTATTGTGACTTTTCTTTAAATGCATTTTGAATTAAAAAATGCATCGAAAACTGTGGGAGAATCCTTGATGCAATTTGCTGAGCCTAATAGACGTTCCTTAATGCTCATCGGTAAGACTTGGAAGGACATCACAGCATGCGGACTGACTTCTTCGGTGGGAAAAATAAGCTCCATCATCTAAAGAAAGCAGTGTTTCCTGGATCGAAAGCTGTGAGTTATGATACTTCATGGACTTGAATAAAATAACTGGACTGGATAAAAGAATGATTAAAAGCATCAAATTCATAGTATTTCATTCCACATAGCGTATTTATAGAAGTAGGAGGTCTTCTTTTTTTAATTCACATGTGATTATTGCAAAGTTGGCGGTAAAACTGTCTGAATTCTATGAAGCAGATCTTGGGAATGCCGCTGGGCCTTGCTCCTGCACAATGGGACGGGTTAAAATGCAGGGCACTCATTTCATCCTGAGATACAATAAGCAAATAAAGTGTCCTACCCTCTCTCCACATGTCTACCATAGTGAACAATGAATGTCTTACTAAGTCCCTCGATTCACAAAACTGGGTTGACAGAAACGTGATGGACTTATTTGATCCTAATTGTCAACAACTTAAATACGAAGCTTTTTGGAAACATCCCCCATTTAATTCACAGGATTTAAATAAAAAGATTCCATTATCAGTCCCACAAAGGTACATTTGAAACCCTCAGCATTTTAAACCATCATATTGTATAGAAGCAGCAAGCTGCCACTATATGGCACTCGGGGAGCTGTCCACTGAGGCAAACGGTCAATTTGTGATGGTGGGCTATACAAATAAGATGGACTCCACATGTTTGCTGCTGGACTGGGGATGGAACTTTCATTCTTCCGATTACCAGACGACCAGACCACTGAGCCACGCACTATGAACCGAACCGTGTATCCGTGCCATAATTATCAATGCTCTGATACTGAGATGCTTTATTGTCATCACAGGCATGCACTGAAATTATGTTGGGTAACTCGGAAACTAACCGCAATATTAAAACGAGATTAACAAAAAAAAACAACTGAAAAGTCAGGTGTTGTGGGTTCGATCCCACCACGGGTCCACCGGAAAGGCATCCGGCCTTAGACGCCACCATCATCTAAATCCAGCCGCACAACGTGTGGACTAACGGAGTCGATGGAGCTCCATTCTAGTTTCAAACAGGCGGTAGACAGTCCAAGCATTGAGTCCCCTAATCACATATCTATCCATCAATCGATCCCCAAAGATGTGAAACTAGCTGTAAAGCCAGTGGAGAGTGGAGGTAGATATGGACGATAGATGTATTTGTCCAGTAGTTTGGAACAACATAACACACATGTCCCAGAGACACACACACACACACGCTGGCCACCTCGGTGACGTTTCCGGGTAAGTCAGTAGAGTATTGATCTATTTAGCCCGCTAAAGCTCCGGGGAACTCACAGACAATGGACGTGTCGACGCCAGTCTGCCTACTTTGCTTCATGGTGTTCTTCTACAAGGTCTCGTTGCCTATGGCCGGAGTGCTGAGTGGAGTTGCTCCAGTGTGTTGGAGAAAGGGATCACACTTGTGGCTTCCCTGCTGTCCGTGGAGAGGAGGAACAAATAGATGGCCCACGTCGGCAGAAAGAATCTGATCCTTATTAGAGGCCTCAAAAATAAGAAGGTACGTGAGGGAAACATGCGCCATAAACGTGAGTTTCTACTTCCCCCAGTAATAACAACTATTGGTTTAATGAAGGTGTTTTGTATTAACTGGTTTACCTGACCGACCGTTGGTTTTATTATTAGACACTGTGGAGAATGGGGAAAGTTCAGGATAATTCCTCGCCTTTTGCCAGGTGAGCACCGGGAAAGGTTCCAGCATGGCCCTGCGATCACAACAAAAGGTGAATCGGTTCAACTAGATCAGAAGTTTTTCAGAAATGTGTCGTCACTCAAACAGGTGACATATTTACTGGTTGAAGATGGATGGATGGATGGATGGATGATGGATGTATAGATGGATGGATGGATGATGGATGTATAGATGGATGGATGGTTGTATAGATGGATGATGGATGTATAGATGGATGGATGGATGATGGATGTATAGATGGATGGATGGTTGTATAGATGGATGATGGATGTATAGATGGA
This sequence comes from Regalecus glesne, assembly GCA_900302585.1. Lineage (NCBI taxonomy): Eukaryota > Metazoa > Chordata > Actinopteri > Lampriformes > Regalecidae > Regalecus > Regalecus glesne. Next base: position 11,179 of record OMLC01069628.1, read on the forward strand.
TGGATGATGGATGTATAGATGGATGGATGGTTGTATAGATGGATGATGGATGTATAGATGGATGATGGATGATGGATGGATGTATAGATGGATGATGGATGGATGTATAGATGGATGATGGATGGAAAATTCTCGGATTCAAGCATCTCGCGCCGAGGAACGGCACTACCGCCAGGGGGCGACCCTCTCTTCGCCTCTATTTTGCAATTTACCACGCCCACTTTTCATCACTTCCTGTAATAACAACGCCAGTGGCTCCATAACCATTACTCCTACTCTCAACTACATTTAACGATCATGGCGCAGGGCGGTGTGGTGGTGGACAGGGACCACTTTAACTGTTCGATATGTCTGGACGTGCTGAAGGATCCAGTGACGATCCCGTGTGGACACACGTACTGCTCAGACTGTATCCGTCATTACTGGGACCAGGACGAGTACATGAGGGCGTTCGCCTGCCCGCAGTGCAGACAGACATTCAGCCCCAGGCCGCTGCTGGGCAGAAACACCATGTTAGCCGATGTCGTGGAGAAATTCAAGACGACGGGTCTCCAGACGGCTGCAGTCCTGAATTTCGCAGGACCGGAGGACGTAGAGTGTGACGTTTGCACCATCAAGAAGCACAAAGCCGTCAAATCGTGCACGGTGTGCCTGGCGTCGTATTGCGAGGCTCACCTGCAGCCTCACTACGAGTCGGCCGCTTTCAAGAAGCACAGGCTGATGGACGCCTCCAAGACACTGCAGGACACCCTGTGCCCCCGACACGACAAGCTGATGGAGGTGTTCTGCCGCACGGACAGCCAGTGCATATGCTTCCTCTGTTTGGCAGACGAGCACAAGGGACACGACACGGTGCTGGCTGAGACGGAGATGCAGGAGAAACGGGTAAGCTCTGCTGCTCAGGGACCGTCGTGTACGTGATGCTCATCAGTTTCGTTGTAGGGTTAATACAGGGGTGAAAAACTGGTAGAGTCGATCATTTTGAAAATAAAACTTTGAGAAGATTTGAGAGTAATGGAAAACATGACCTATATACTAAAGTATAAACAACATCAGTCAGTTGGTGATCTGTTTTCAGATCTGTTTTCTCATTCACCAAGTGTCACTGGGTTGGTCAGGGTTAGCTAAGTGTCACTGGGTTGGTCAGTGTTAGCTAAGTGTTACTGGGTTGGTCAGTGTTAGCTAAGTGTTACTGGGTTGGTCAGTGTTAGCTAAGTGTTACTGGGTTGGTCAGTGTTAGCTAAGTGTTACTGGGTTGGTCAGTGTTAGCTAAGTGTCACTGGGTTGGTCAGTGTTAGCTAAGTGTTACTGGGTTGGTCAGTGTTAGTAAGGCTGGGATGATATTTGCTTGAATAACACATCATTTTTAAAGTACACTGTTCTTATGTATTCTGTTTACATCAATTAACTTTTAGACACAGCTTGGTGAGATGAAACTGAGTTCCCAACAGAGTATCCAGGAGAGAGAGATTGATGTCCGGGAGCTGAGACAAGCCATCTTGTCACTCGGTGTAAGTGTCAACAGAAAATTACTTCTCATGATTAATACAAGATATTGGTGACAGGATTGTCAGTGACTTCACTATAGTTCGTTTTGATTTGGGTTATATTGTTTCAGAATCATTAACACAGTGCACACATGTGCGGTAGCCATGTTGCAACGTGAGGCAAATAGGGCCCAGGCCGTGGTAGCTCACTGGTAGTGCACACACACTTCAGGAACTGATGAGCCAGGGATTGCAGATTTTAATCCAGCACCAGGTGTCAAGAAGTGCATCCAGTCTTAATACCCCAAGCTCCATCTAAGTCTGTGTCCAGCCTCACAAAGTTAGTACTGACGGTGACATGTTACAGACCTCTCAAAGATGTCTGACCCTTCATTCTTTTTTGCTCGATAGGAAACCAAATATTGCACCTTGTGCATCTTTGTAACTTCCTTCGAGTTAGAATATTATACTACATCTGATGGGTAATATATTGTTGAGTTATTTGATGAATTCTTGGGGAGCTGCCTCATCGCCTCTAGAGTCACCCTTTTCCAGAGTGATACATTACATTCAGTGGAGCATGGTTGCATATATCTAATGAAATTATTTAAGTAGCGCGGCATAGCTCACTGGGTAGAGCGGTCATCTGGCAATCAGAAGGTTACAGGATCGATCCCCGGTCCTGGATATAGCACTATATAGTCGAGGTGTCCTTGAGCAAGACACTGAACCACTATCTGCTCACTTGATGTATGTCACTCTGGATAAGAGCATCTGCTTAATGCTTTTAATGTAATCTTTAATGTTGTCATTCATGTTGTAAAAATATTACAATGGGTTTTTAAAACCACTCAGCCTTAGTTGTCATGATGTCACTGCTCTTTCCGAATTCTGCCAGTGACTATTTGAAATGTTGTTTCTAACAACAAGATTAAATGCAAATCTGCCTTTACTGACTGTTGCAGAGACAAAATAAGGTGATAAATGTTTAATAAATGGGGCCTGATCTGGAAATAACAGCTTTTAGGGGACACAACCTTCAATTTTTGTGTGTGCTTGAACACAGTGCTCTGCTAGGGCAGCGATTGAGGAGAGCGACAAGGTCTTCACTGAGTTGATCCGCTCCATCGAGCTGAAGCGCTTTGAGATGAGAGAGCTGCTCCGAGCCCAGGAGAAGACAGCTGTCAGCCAGGCTGAAGAGCTGCTGGAGAAGATACAGAGGGAGCTCGTACAGCTGAAGACTAGAGATACGGAATTGGAAAAACTCTCACATACTGAGGACCAAATCATTTTCCTTCAGGTAATAACTGCTTTGAAGAATGCCAAGATAGGTTCATGGACTATGAAAAAATAGGGGCATATTTATTCAGTTTCTCACTGGCCATCAAAAAAAAAGGTATTATGTAAGGTTGAATTTTTCTCATCTGTTGGTGGTCAGTGGGTCCCAGATTTACCACTTATATCCGTCAAAGTGATGAGTATTTTAGATATGGTTTACTACCATGTAAGAAATTTGCTTTGGTGGTTATTTCTGACCTATCCTGCTCACAGTGTTGTTAAAAAGGCTATTCATGGGATTGTCATGTATATCACAGAAAAAACCTCCATCTCTGTTTGTCATTCCAGAGCTGCCATGCTATACCTCTTGCACCTGTATTAGAAAACCTTCCTTCAGTTGGCTCTGACCACAACCTCAACTTTGGCCCAGTGATTACAGCTCTGTCTGAATTTAAAAGTGTGCTACTTGAAGTCTCTCAGGAAGGATTTGTCAGCATCTATAAGACAGGTGGGAATACTGGATATGAGTGGTAACTTCTGACCTTTTCTTTCTCTGGAATTATTATCCTGTCAGTTCTGATGCATGTCTCTTTTGTTTTGTTTTGTTCATTCCTGTAGTGAGAGATGTGGTGATAGTAAATTCTCAGAATCTCAGTTCTTCACAAACACCAGAGCTGGTAGCACAAGGTCAGTACGTGCAGACATATGGAATTCAGTTACTGTTCTGATGCCTAACTTCATAAAAGAAACAGAATTTCGCATTCCTATATCATCCTCAGCGTTGGACTGTTTAATAATTATTGACAATTCGAGAGGATGGATTCTTTCTGAAGCACTGTGTGCTGACTTTGTATGAGCACAAATAAGGATAGGAAGGCATACTGACTGTCTGAACAGTATAAGTTATCCTATAACAATCTCTGTCCATGCAGTGACCCCTGTAACTGGGTTAGAGCCGGCTCCTGCCAACCACCTTAACTCCTTCACCATTTTGGGATCAACAGCTCTCTCATTTGGTGGCTTTACTTTGTCAACATTCGGTAGGTAAAACCCTGGTCAAGCAACAAACAAGTGGTTTTTAGAACAATTCTTGTCCTGCACTGAGGACAAGAATTGTTAGGTGATTACATTGATCTTCCTTGGTAAAATGGCTCGATGGCATTTCATATGGCAGCTTCTCACTGCTTCTATACAATAAGATGAGGTAAATACAGAAATGGCAAATTTCTCCTTCCGGGACTGATAGCAGAAAGATTCTTGTTATTATTATCATTATTATTAGGGGACCGTGGTAGCTCAGTGGTTAGCGCACTTGTTTCGGGAACTGACTGAGCTAGAGGCACCAGGTTTGAATCCACCGTGGGCCATCAGGAAGGGCATCTGGCCTTATCCCCCACGTGCCATATAGAAGTCTTTGTCCGCCCCCACAATATGGAAACTAATAGTGACGTGAAACAGGTCTTATATTATTGTTATTTCTATTATTATTATTATTATTATAAAAAATCAAGTCTCTATTCCTCCCCTCTGTTAGATCGGCTGAGTCTGTCAACAGCTTTAAGAACTTATTAAAACCCATCTTGAGCAGCCTGTCTTCCCTGTAAAGGGCCTTTAATTTATACGTTTCCCTATGAAGTGCATATTTTAAATGGATTTATTTTTATATAGAGTTTTTCTAGTCTACTGACCCCTCATAAAACTTTACCATATATGTATAACATTAAAAGAGCACGGGGGGTGCCCTTTCCTGATGCTTCGTGGCAGGATCCAACCTACTACACCTGTCTTGACGGCATTCACTCTTGCTTAGTCACTGCATACCCCAAATGTGTATTTGGTCTGTATCTGTATTTTGAGCAACACTTTGTAACTTTAAAAAAAAAAGATGCTTATGTTAAATTCTTATTTTCCTCTGTCTGCTCAGGCTCCAAGCTCTCCTCGGCCTCTAGACCCTCCAGGCATCTTCAGCGACGCTCCCACTGCAGGAGGAAATAGCCCACGAGATGGATGTGAAAGTTAACATGTTACATTCACATTTTGAAAACCGTTTTCTCAGGATTGACGATTTCAAGAAGCCTTTTGTTTTTTTAGTATTTTGACGGCTTTTGATTTTTCCATTGTCTTTGCAATGGCACCAGTGAGATCACTACAAAACTGACATACAAACCCAGTTCACAGTGGCATTGATGATCAAAGCTGACCTAACATTAATAGTATTCAGCTTTATTGTAACATTACCAGTACTTAATTGCACTTCCTTATCCAGTACTGAGTCAATATTGTGACTATTTTGTTTCTTTTCTATTGTAATGCTTTTCTAATAACTTCTTATTTAACCAGTCTATTGTATTAGTTTTGCATTGCTGATAATTATTGAATATTGGAATTTGTAGCATTCTACAGAAAAGTAGAACTCATTATATACAATTTTGATACGTTCTGGAAATGCTTTTCCTTTCTTAAGAGATGGAATCCACGCCAACAAGCTGGTTAACAGCCATTGTCATTACACTGCGCAGTCCTCCAAGTTATTTCCAGTTGTGTAGATAAAAAATAAATTGTTACATTTATGGTTACATACAACATGATGTCTTCAATTTCCCATCACCAATTTATGCAGAATCTGGCTCTTCTAAAGGTGAGCGAGCCCTCATCCCATTGCATCCTGTTAGGAGTAGGGTAAGATATCCTTTATATTATGTATCTGTCAGGCTAAATAGCAATCTGCTGCAATGATTCCAGTCCATCTAAGCCCCTTATTTCAGATGTTTTCTCTTCTACACTTCCAGTCCATGTCAACCTGAATTTACTATTCCCCTCTGAGACCTGGCTTAAATCTTGGGGGTTTTCCCCTCTAGTGGACCTCTACCAACCCACTACTCCTATACAATAGATGATAGGATGGGTTAAATAAAGTGTACACCTCTCATTATGAGAATACAATGACCAAATAAAGTGGCTTCCCATCCGTTTAAAATTGTGTGATGGTCCACTTTGCAGTCTTATCATTTATTGATCCCCCAATTCATCTGCTGGTTTTCTCAATGTTCTCAGTTACTGTAAAGGATAAATGGACTCAATTTTATATGGTGCTTTTCTATTCTAGCCACGACCACCACTACTACTACTTCTACTACTTTTGGCTACTCCTATTAGTGGTCACCACAGTAGACCATCATTCTCTATCTCTTCCTGTCCTATGCAACTCAAAGCACTTACCACTATATGCCTCGCACTTACCCAAGCATGGGGGACTGAGGCTTGATTCCCTGCTATGGGATAGAACCTGTGACGCCTGACTTATTTTGAAGTGCACACTTTACCGCTAAGCACCTCTCTTGTTCTTAATAGTGTTTTAGGGCCATTTCAGTCTTTTGTCCATCCTCCACTCCAACTGCTAAACAAAGAGTGACCATGTCTTTGCAGTTTTAGCCCCAAATCTCTGGAATAATCTTCCTCAATCCATCAGATTTGTGGAGTTTTGTGACCGTTTTAAGCGGCTTCTAAAAACCATCTTCTTAGACCAGCCTTGTTATAGACCTGCTGTGGTTGGTTTTAGCTTGGTCTGTTTCATTTTGTCATGTTTAACTTTCATTTGACTTATGTGATCTAATTACTGTCATTTGTCATGAGTGTGTGTAAAGCACACGGTGTGTTTTTAAAAAGTGTTGTATAACTTAAACTACTTATTCACACAGGAGCTTGTTAGCCTTCCATCACGCTGAAATACAGTGGGCGACTTTCCACTGTAGCACTGGAATGACAGGTTGGCAACACACACACCTCTCACACACACACACGATAGTTTTATATTAAGAGTTATGAAAGCTTTTCGTATCAAACGACATTTTTATGCAACTGCTTTTTGGAGGATCACCCAGCAGCCATTCACATGGGGTGTGGACCATGTGACCTTTGCCAAGCAGGTCCTGCTTATCGACCGTGCACAGCTTTTGATTGGACGACTCCGGCTGTGTCACCTGATGTGACACCTGCTCACAGTCACCTCTAGGCCACGCCCTCAGCAGGTCAGTAACACGGGTGGGAACATGGCAGCAACAAGCTTTTCAATTGACCAGGACCAGTTGAGTTGTTCGGTGTGTTTGGATGTGTTGAGGGATCCTGTGACTATTCCTTGTGGACACAGCTATTGTCTTGGCTGTATTGAAGACTACTGGCGAAGGGCGAAGCAGAAGGGGCGTTACAGCTGCCCCCAGTGCAGGGAGGCATTTAATCCCAAACCCGCACTGAGCAGGAACACCGTGTTATCCGACGTGCTGCGGCAGTTCCAGGGGATCACATTACAACGTGCTGGGCAGCAGTACTCCACCAAACCAGAGGAGGGCGACTGCTGTGTCTGTACGGGGGAGAAGCGTGATGCTGTCACATCCTGTGTTGTGTGCCTGGAGTCTTACTGCGAAGCTCACCTGAGGGCTCATGAGGAGCGTTTTCAAGGAAAGCCTCATAAACTGATCGTGTCTTTGGACCGGCTGGGGGAGAAGCTGTGCCCGGACCACGGGAAACCGCTGAGGTTTTATTGTCACACGGACCGGCGGGGTGTGTGCTCTCTCTGTACTGGAGGAAGGCACAAGGGCCACCATACAGTCCCTGCGGTGCACGAAAGAGCTGCTCAACAGGTGCACTGCGTCTTTAAATCAGAAGCCAAAAGGCTTGGCAGGGTGCTCAGCTCATGTGTAAAACTCGTATCTCACTGTCCGTTTACCTCGGACAGGAGTCTGAGGATGAAAGAATCTTACAAATCACGGTCTTAGTGTTGGCTTTAAGACAAACGACCAACTCACTAGACTAGCTCATTGTTGGAGAGCACACCTCAGGAAAAGACAAAAAAGGGCATCTTGGCCTCAATCTCCCCTACTCGTGTCAACGTGGGGACTGATGGAGACACGTCAAGTGGACCTCTCACAAGACTAAACCGGCCATAATTTGTCAGAGATCGTAACGCCACAGAGGTGTTCTGTAGACAAGTGGAGCCTGGCTGTTAAGACAATGTCAGACTCTCAGAGGCCAACATGTGACTGTTTAAATATGATGAGAAGTGCATTATTAAGGTCCAGCTCTGCAGACTTTGGCAGTTTGTATTTCAAGTGTTTTTACGCTCTTGGATTAGTAAACTGAGAAAGCTATAAATCCTGAAAGCTTCACATTGTACCATATCTGATTCTTGCATGCAGAAGAAGCTGGACGAGGCCTACTTGAAGTCTGCACAGATACTGAGGGAGACCGAAAAGGAACTTCGGAGCATTGTCAAATATGTCAAGGTAAGCATGGTGCCACTATGAGGGAAAATCAATACAGATGTAATCACAATATACAAACATGTGGAGAAATTCGACGAGTCACAATTTTGAAAAACTGCATGTGTGTAAATTGATAAAGAAAAATACTAAAAAAAGAACCTTCCCAGCGCTCCACAGAGGCGGTATTGGAGGACAGTGAGAGGCTCTTCTCCAGGCTGACTCGCTCCATTGAAGCACAGCGCTCAGTGGTGAGGGAGCAAATCAGAGGCCTGGAGGACACTGCCATCAGCCAGGCAGAGACGATGCTGGAGGAGATGCAGAGAGACATCAGCCTCACGAAGAGGAGAGAGGCTGAGCTGGAAAGGTTGTCTCACACTGACCACATCCTCTTCCTGCAGGTACTGCTTGTTGACAGGGTTATGTTTAAACGCCACTGCAGATTTCAATATAAATGTCCAAGTGTGAAAGTGTTAAATGAATGTAATGCCCAACATCCACACGTTGCCCTAAGTTGCACCAATATGTTGCTCTATACAAATGCTTTGGATTTATTTTCCAGACTCCTAAATACTAAAATGAGCAAATAGTAATTTGCAGAGCTGAAGAGTTACAGATGAAACACTTGTAGTGGGCAGTAAGGAAATGTTATGTGATTTACTAAGTCTGTCGAATTCTGCTAAGAAACAGGCTGTACCGACAATACACATCAGTATTTGTGGGCTTGGAGAAGTTTAAGTGCCTCATTCTTAACTCAGGTTATGATGCACCAGGGCTGGTTCTCTGTAATTACAAATGCCTGACATCCATTTGTCCAATGGTTTCCACTACACATGACAAGTACAACTTTGTAGGCTGTGTAATATTTTTATATCATGATGCATTTTGATTGATTGTCCTTTGTAAGTTACAATGTGTAAGATTTGTTCTGTCCAGACTGATGCAATCAAGTGTCACGCTGCTTTTGACTGAATACCTCGGTATGGATATTGGAGCTTTTATAAGCTTGACGCAAGAGAATTTTGAGAAGATGTGAGTAATGTAGATACAGCTATCAAGCATTGTTCACCTCACTCAGGCTAAAGTCGGTCTAACTTGAGTCACTTGACTGTGGCGGCGGCATAGCTCAGTGGGTAGAGCGGTCGTCTGGTAATCAGAAGGTGGGGGTTCAATTCCCGGTCCTGCATACAGCATGTTGAGGTGTCCTTGAGCAAGACACTGAACCCCTAACTGCTCCCCGAGCACCATATGTTGGCAGCTCACTGCTCCTATACAATAGGTTGGGTTAAAATGCAGAGAAATCCAAATTTCCCCTGGTGGGGCTGATAAGGGAATCCTTCTCTATCTCGTAATGTGGCCTTAAAGACCAGGGAGTGACATATATAGTTGTATATAACCTATACTGTTAGGTGAACCGAAGTCCCAGATGAGATCTACTCTCATCTCCCAGTGTTGTTTAGGGTTAGCCACCCTGCTTGGATGAGCTAGTTTCTTCACTTAAAGAAGCTCCGGTCACGGGTTAATTCATCCTCAGCCCCCTTAAGGCCTCAGAACAAGCACACATGTGTTTATTTGCATGTTTCTTGTGTGGTTTGCTGTGTTTCATCACACTAGAGTTGCAAGTCTCTCCGTTTCCCTGTGAAACCTGTGGATCTGCCCAATCCTGATGCCCTTCCACACGTCATGTATAAAGCTCTGAATGGAGCTCTGGCTGACCTGAAAGGCATGCTGATGGAAGTGTGTGAGAGAGAACTCGAGAAGGTTTCTGACAAGGGTACGTACCGCCAATTTCAGACAGATGAGCAACAAAATGATCTATGGTCACCTTGCACTCAGACGAATTGCAAACTAACAGCCACTGACTTCTCTGGTTGTCTAGTGGTTTCCCTGAGGGACGCCAGACAGAGGTCTTCTGCAGAAACACAGAAAGGTAATCTTCCAGTTACATTTGTTGGGGAGTGAGTTATCCTAAGTGATTGAATTGGATGCATTGATCCATCAGGTATTTCACCAACTTGTGTTGTCCCACTCCTCTTTCTCCATGACAGCGAGAGAGACCGTCAGTCCATTCACCTCAGAACCGAGGACCAGAGAAGACCTTCTACAGTGTGAGTTCTCTCAATCCTTTTGACCCTTTTGTCGTGGTTTTAATTACTGACAACACTCATTCATGTCCAGATTTCAATGACATAACCCTGGACCCAAACACAGCCAACTCTTACTTGTACCTGTCCAAGGGTCTACGAGGGGTGACAACGCGACCCGAATATCGGCTCTACCCAGACCACCCAGATCGCTTCACACGTTGGGCTCAAGTGCTGGGCCGGGCTGGTATGGCGGGCCGCTGCTATTGGGAGGTGCAGTGGGACGGTAGCACAGGAGTCTCTATTGGCGTCTGCTACAAAGGCATGAACAGAAATGGTGGAGGGAATGACTGCAAGCTGGGACACAATCCCAAATCCTGGAGTCTGGATTGTTCCTATTCAGCTTGCTATTTTCATCACGACAAGGACACATTAACTATAGCCGTGCCCTGCTCCAACAGGATAGGAGTGTATCTGGACTTCAGGGGTGGGACCCTGTCCTTCTTCAGCATTGCTGATTCAATGATTCTCCTTCACAAAGTCAAAACTGTATTCACCCAGCCTCTGTATGCTGGATTTTGGGTGGGGCTGGGCTCCATGTTGAAGCTCTCCCGATGTCCAGTGTCAGGTTGACTTATTGTTTTAAAAGACTGTCAAGTCAAAAATATTTATTCTAGTTTGTTCAGAACATTTCTTTTTGAACACTGATGAAACCAAAGGCAGCTTAGTCGTGCTCAGAGCTGATATTTTATTTTTATTTCAAGAATACAGGCCGAGAGCAGTGGCAACTCTGAAGCAAGGAGAGCTTTAGATCTTATTGAAGGCAGCAACATCTACACTCTGGACCTGCAATGAGTCAGAACAAAAAAAACAATGTAGCTACATGAAGAGACAGCCAAGACTATTACAATGTTCACAGAATCAAATAGTCCATACACTATTTTATATATCAAAACTAACTTTTCAATATCTACGAGCAAGAGTAACAAATCCTTTGCATGTTTTTGAATACATCTTTCCAAGGATTTCTCTTTAAATGTTCTTTTTTTTTCATATAATTTAACCCTGTTTATTTATTGGGAAAATGGGTGAAAAGGAGTTTACCATTTTCCGCCATTCGAATTTCCAGATCCCACCCCTGGTAATTTCTAAACCCTACAATAGCAGAACTGGACTTACATAGTCTTCAAACTTGGTGATCTCCTCCTCCAGCATGTCTGTGCCGACCTTGTCATCCTCAACCACACAGTTGATCTGCAGTTTCTTGATGCCATATCCCACCGGGACCAGCTTGGATGCTCCCCACAGGAGCCCGTCAGCCTGCACCGAACGCACACACTCTTCCAGCTTTGCCATGTCTGTCTCATCATCCCACTGGAGGAGATTTGAGAGAGAGAGAGAGAGTTGGAAGG
>OMLC01069707.1:8210-21508 GCA_900302585.1 Regalecus glesne
TTGGACCCCCCCCCCCCCCCCCCGTGACACTCATTCTGTAGGTGTTCATCTCTCAGCCACCGTGTTATACCATTGATGAGCAGAGGTGTCATCGTCGGACTTGATGGACTACCAGCAGGCAAGCGTGCGTGTGAATGTGTTCATACGTGCGTATGTATGTGCACGTGTATGTGCTATGATGGCACGTATGACATGAAGGCTTTCTACCTGTAAAATTCATCATGTCCTCCACGTTGTAATGCCAGGGGGGATACGTGCATGTGTGTAAGCATTGAGGAGTGATTTATAGGATTTACTGGCCTCCACTGACAAGATGCCTTGATGTTGTTGTCTCGTCTCTTCACCTAGTCCATGACCTCCCCCTTAAATAGGCCACTGTGCATTCCTCAATGCACTAGTTATGATTTATTATCTGTATGTGTCGCCACAGTGACCCTTAACCCGTCAAGTCCATCTTAATCTACAACTCACAGATGTGAACTCAAAACACTAACAAAACACTCTTCTAGTTGTTACTCTTTTCAAAAAAACGCAGGCTATTTATTCTGCAAACGGCTGTAAATATATGTATTTTACCATTCCATACTATCCATTCATCAAAACATGACCAAAAACCTCCCAAAGGACGCACATGCCAAATTCCTTCTTGATGCTCGATTCAGCATTCACCATAGCGCAGCTATTGAATGACACCACTTCTTAAGGGTAAATCTCTTCTTTTTCCTTAAACGAGGTTGAACGATAATATCTGTTTATGTGCTGGAGAAACGCTGTCGAGATGAACCATCTCAGCATTATCTACTCCGGCATTACAATAGAGTAGCTGTCAGCCCATTGCCACAGGATGACGCACCACTTGCTCTCTGACATGATTGTGTGACAAACATATTCTCATGCAGTGGATACCATACTAGTATTAAACTATGCTTAGTAGTAGATAAATTAAACACAGCAAATGATACACAAAGTATATTTTTGTCGATGTCGAGCGATGACACAAAGGGCAGAAAGTGGGAGTTATAGATGAAAGGGAGACGAAAGAGGAACAAAGAGAGATGAAGACAGAATTGAACATCGTGAGAGCAAGAGGCCGACACAGTATCCAAATACATGCTAAAGTAAAGATCGCTGACGCCCACCGCCATACAGAAAGAAAGAGCAAGGTCAAAACGTATTGAACCAGTACATGCAGAGCAAAACCGATGCTTATTTGGTATCTAACACAGCGTGTATGCCGCATCTCATGGAGCACTTGATTGATTTGCTCTGACTATTATCATATCTCTGCAGTATAAACCTTCTTCGCAGAATGTGCTTGATGTGAAATTTCTGGTTGTGAAACCTGAAAAATGATGAAAAACAAACAATTTAAAGCATTACAAGTGGGCCAAGCTGCCTCCTGCAGTACTACTACAGTCTGCTAAATGCCTGTAATGTACTACAGGAAGTGCAGTAACACTGAAATCATGGAAGTGCTGCCCCCTGCTGTTGATAGTTAGTAATGTCACAGATGGTCAACAATGTCTAGCAGCTTATACTGATCAGAAGCCTTAAAGGTCCAATGAAATGGGTGGAGAAAAAGTGATTTCATTCTTTTTATCAGTTTTATATGCAAATTATTTACATCTATTTAACACTAGAAATTACTTAAACCTTTTGGGTTTTCATTGATAAGAATGTTTTTTTGAGTCCTGATCATATTTTTTGCTCGGTTACCTTACACTTGTGGTTGTTCCATGACAAAAATGTCAAATGAATCGGGAGAGAGATTGAGACGAGACAAGTTGTATGCTGCTAATACTAAAGTGAAACTAGCCAATAGCGTAATGACAGGCACAATTCCTGCCTGTCATTTCTATTCAAATCAAACACCCTCCCCTCACTAAGTTCCACCGGACATTTCTGTTTCATTCAGATGTACATCAAACATTTGCAATGCTCTAAACGGTGTTTCATGGGACCTTTAGGATGATATGTTAGCCCACTGAGAGCTGTTTAATGGAGGGGGCAATGCCATCAAGTGAGATCGCAAGACCGCTACAGCTCGATGTTGGAGGCCTGGCGCAAGCATAGAGTAGAGTCTGACGGGACGTCCTGTTGACTAATCTCATTTCCATCCAGTCGCAGGGTCTGCAGCTTGGAGAAGTTGGTCACATCCACAACAGTGCAGAAACTACCAATTGTGAACTCTACAACCATGACAGAGAGAGGGAGAGGGTCACATAAGAAAGGCATGGAGTCTGATGAGTGCATGGTTCTAAGTACGTTCTAGAATCACGTATTGGATTATATTTGAATATGCAATGTGGAGGATGCAATCTGAAACCCTTCGTCTTTTACCTTTAATCTGGTTGGCTTGTAAATAGAGGTGCTTTAGTGCAGTGCTGACCGGAGGGATCCTCTCCAGTTTGTTGAAGCTGAGGTCCAGTTCCACCAGGCCGGTCACGTTGAAGGTGTGGGGAGGAATGCCCTTGTCCGTCAGCTCGTTGTGAGCCATGCGGATGTACTGAAGCTGAGAGAAATGGTCGAGGAAGCCCTCTGGCAGAGCATCAATGGCATTGAACTCTATGTACAGCTGGTGGATGTGCGGGGGGAGACCCTCTGGAACCTGAGACCAGTCAACACAGGGAGACATGTGAAGCTGGACCACAACCATATGAAGCCCCAGAGAGAAGATGTGCGTCAAGCTCTTTAATGAGCTATACACTCGAACTCGAACCTTCATATATACCTACAGTATATGCACATTTGCAAAAGTATGCACAGCCCGTTTTGGGGAGCAGTGTCCCTACATGTGGTTATGTGTAAATAGTTATAGTCACTGGACTAGAAGAGCAACATACAAAAATGAGTTCATTTAACATATATAGCTAACTATTAATTAGTCTCCATTTTGCAACAGTTTGCTTACTGGCAGTTCAACTAAAGTGAAACTTTTCCAAGTGATTGTGCAGTTTAGTTTTGAGGTATAGTTCTCTACAGGAACGAGAAGCATATTTTCAACTCTCAAGCTAAAATGGGATTTTTTTTTACCACTGCATCTCTTCTCTTGATTGAAACCCCTGTGGACATTGCAAAAAGCACCATATATGATTGCAGACATGCATAAAACACACAATCACACCTGTATACATACATGCTTGTACATGAAATCATGTGCGGAATTGAACTTTTTTACGAGGAAAATCAATATTAATGAACATTTAGAATTTAATTACACCAGATTTAGCTCCCAAGCAATTAGAGGTTTGATGTCTTGCTCAAGTAATCGGAATATTGGTGGTTCGATTCCTGGTTCCTTCAGAAAGCACATTAAAAGTGTCTTCGAGTGGGGCCGGGGTCTCCGGTGGTGTAGGGGGTTAAGGTGCTGTTCAGCGCATCTCTGCGTCATGCGAGCTGAGTGTTTGAAACCCAGCCATGCCGTTTCCAACCACAAGGGGAGGTCCGTAGCTAGTGGGACATAATTGGCTAAGCCTCACATGGGGATAAGGGTAAGGTTGGATAAAGGATTCTAGGTTCTCACTGCAAATGACCCCCTCTGGGTCGTCCAGGCAACCGCGGTTAAGTGAAGGGAAAGTACTCTCGTTTCGTTCTCCTCCAACGGCCAAGCCCTGTGCCTCGCGAGACTGTGACGTGTAAAATAACGAGGGCTAGTCGCCATGTGTCTCGGAGGAGACCCATACTACGGCTTCCTCCTTCCTCTGGTGGGGGGAAAAAGGGGATCAAATTAAAACCAAAACAGTGTCTTTGAACAAGACACTGAACCTGTAATTCCTTGGGACAACGGGTGAATATTAGCCTGGTGGCTAAATTGGCATAATTACATTCTCAATGGTCATTAATATCCACTATCCCTATAAAAGGAGATTATTAGTATTATAATTATTTTTTCTTTCAGAGTAGTCTCCCAAACACTATGTACGTGAGCACACATGGAAACATACACGCACGAGAGCGCACACTAGACGTGATTATCCTACCTTTGTCAGCTTGTTGCTGCTGACATCCAGCAGTATGAGAGATTTCAGTCCCTTCAGCGATGTGCTAATCTCTGTCAAAGCGTTCCCCTGGAGATACAGAACTTCGAGGTTGTCCATTCTATCTAGGTCTCCAGATGTTATCTAGGCAAAGGCATAAAGGAAAGCGTACCTCTGTTGATTCACAGAGAGGAAACGGGGATAGGTGATGGCTCCGCATTGATGTAAAACTGCAAGGTGTTCGTTACCTTGTGTATATTGTTGTCGTTAAGTCTCAGGTCCCGCAGTGAGTGAGGGAGGTCAGATGGGATGACGGACAGGTTGTTGTGCTGCAGAAAGAGGCGCTCTAGTCCCTTCATCTTGGCAAATGCCTATCCAATGATATGGAGGTTGAATGAGTCGATTACGCATGGCGTCGTCAATCTGCGCTTTAGTGAAAAGTTATTGATAACAAGTCTGCTATGAAATGAATAGTGGAGAGTTTTAGAACAGAGTTTTAAAACATATGTTCAGCAGCGCATTGATTTGATTGGATGGTCATTGAATCATCATCGTCATCACTGAGTCTGTCAATTGATCTATTTTCACGTCGGTGCCAAACATCCTACAAGTTAGTGCACCAGCTAGCTATCAAGTGTCATGACCTCATGGCCACACCCCCTTGCAATCTCTAGAGCAGAGGGCCCAAAAGTAGAAAAACAAATAAATAATACTCCTAATATAAATATTCCACTATAAAACTTGTCTCAATAAATGAATTCAGTTGGACTGGATCTTTAAGAATGTGTTTAAATGATTGTGTATCCAGTGACTCATCTTAGTATTTTTAGTAGTTTAGTTTTAACAAGAATAAAATGAACTGAAATGGGATGTTAAACTTCATGGGCAGCAATTGAACCCTGCACATTCTAAACCTTCCATGAGACGATAAGACTCGCAAATGTAAATTATGTCTTGAATGGCCAAGAGATTTGGTTATATTTGTGTAACAGCGGAAATACTAACATTTTGGACAGTTTTACATTGACCGACTTTCTGCTAAAGAATACAATGAGAAGTCCGTTCTGTGTCACGATTGGGCCTCACGTTGTGGGGTCGGACACAGACTTAGATGGAGCTTAGGGGATTTAGGCCGTAAGCCCTGCCTGATGTGCCGCAGTGAGTTTGAACCCGTACCCTCTGGCTCGTCAGTTCCCAAAGCACACGCTTTACCACTGAGCTACCGTGGCCCCCTGCTAAACAATACGATGAGATTAGAAAATATAATTTTCATTTGAGTGGATCCTAAAGGCCCCAGATCTTTATTCATTTTCTTTATGTCGATCAGAGCAGAACAACAATACCTTCTTTCCAATCCCTTCCGATGTCAGCTTGTTGTGGTGCATAATGAGCCACACCATGTCGGTGGCGTGTTCCAGAGATGAATCTGGCACAGCTGCGATGGCATTGTTTTGCAGGTACAAATATTTTATTCGGGAGGGAACCGTCGGCATGACTGTCAGCCCTCGCGCATCGCAATACATGGCAGAAGGAAAGGAAGGAGGGCAATCGCACTCATCTGGACAGTTCTCGCCTGTGGTGTTGGCCTGCAGAGAGGCGACCTGGTAACTCAGACGGTGTCGCTCATAGACCCAGGATAAAGGATCCTGTCTTTGGGAGAGAGATGAAGGCAGCAGAGCAGCCAGGAGGATCACGCACACGTGCATGGTCACACCTTGTGCGGGGATCGCCGGTGATTTCTGAAATTTAACAGAAAGGAAGAGATTGTGTTGATTTTTTTTTTTACTTGCTCCAATACCACATAAACATCTCAAAGTATGAAAATGATGACGTCATATGTCTTTTTCTCTCACATTCTTGACTATTTGCAGAGATTGGAGATTTTTGTATATTCTTTGCCCAAAGAGCCTGTCTCTCTCCAGTGCATGAGGAATAAGTCGGATCATCCCTCACCAAATAATATTGAAAGGTAAACATGCAGGGACTACATTTGCCGTGCATACAAAGTCAATCAGAAAACAAAATGTTCCAAGAACAGTTTTCTAATGACACCACCCGCTGCTGTGATTATGTGTCACAGAACCAGCCAGAGATGCAGTGCAGTAATTGAGTTCAGGTTTTTCTGAATAGGTACGGCAGAAAGTAAAATGTTGTGGGCTCTGTAGAAAACCAGACAGAAAGCATAATAAACAACAAAACTAGCTTTCAAAACATCTCCAGCAGCTGTCAGACCCCCAGGTCATGTGGAGAATGCACAAGAATTATCCCTCAATCAGAGTTGTTTTATTTCTAAGGCGAAAAAAACGGATGACATGTCTTTATGCATGCTCAACAATCCAGGTAACCAAACCGCAGAAAGTTAAATCGGTTCATCTGGACACAACCTTGTATCCTGATTAACTGATTTAACTTTATGTGATGTCATTAGGTCTCAAAGCAAAACAGTTGAACATCATGTACCGACAGAAATGCACACAAATAAACACATGAAAACACATGAAAACACATTAATATGTCTTTATTCACCCTCATGGAGACGTAACATTCATGCTAAAGTCAAGATCTTGTTTTGTTCTTATCGGCAAATGCTAAAATTAAAACAAATTTTAACTATTTATATTAATCCTAACCCTCACATGAACTAAAGGTAATCTAAATTTAAACCTAGCCCTTACCCTAAGTCCATTTCTAATGCCTAACTTTAATACTAGAACGAAGTTGAAACGTACTGTAATCATTGCCAGAAAAGGAACCTTTGCCCAGAAATAACCATTTTCCTCACGGGATCGCCAAAAAGTCCCATTCTGGTTAGGAGTTTGGGATTGTACTACCTTGTGAGGACATTTGATTCCCACAAGGATAACTCCATGTAAAGGACTCGCACACACACATGCACGCACACACACACACACGCGCACACACGGACGCACACGCATGCACATGTGTGCCCGCAGACACGTACCTGATCAGAGAGACTGTCCCTCCTCTTTACCTCTCTTAAGAGCCTCTTCAGAGCTGAGCGGGACTATGCCAACCAGATAACAGCTATCCCCATATACCTAAAAACATCTCCCTCCCCTCCTTTCTGGCCTTCCAGTCTTCCATCCCTCTTCTCCACCCCTTTCTTTCTGCTTTTCATATATATGTTTCCACATCCCCCCTCCCTCCATCCCTTCCTGAAGCGTCCTCCTGCACCCAATTTTACTCATTCAGTCATGGGCCTATTCACATCACCCCTCCTCTTTGCACAATAAATCCTGCACACACCCCTCCCCAATTCCGCCAGCCATACCTCACTTCACCTCTCAGATGACAATGTGGAAGGTGAAGTGGAGTGGCTGTGAAGGATCATTCCTGTCGGTGTAAAGAAAATACAAACTTTCAGCTGTTGCCCTGTTACTTTTACTCATTGGAACCCATTCGTTTTCCCTGATGCTGTTTGGTTACTGGGATAATCTCACCATCTCACCATACTGACATCCATCAGGAAGCAACGGTACACATAATGCGATGGAGCTCTCATAATTACTGGGGAATTCAACCTAATCAACCTCAGCAATGTTCTTCCCAGATTCAACCAGCATGGGAAATGAATGCACAATCAGGAGGACAAGCGCATCAGGTCATGTCTATACTAACGTAGAGGTTGTTTACCGGGCCATACCCTGCCTCCACCTGGGACAGTGAGATCATTACTTTATTTCTTGTGCTAGCATACAAAGCCCCTTCTATCAGTGCTGAGCCAACCCAGCAAAATAGTTAAGATTTCACCTGCGGGGGCCACCTCTCAACTCCAGGGCTGTTTTGGACACACAGAATGGAATGTATTTGCCCATCATAGAGGATGCTTGAGCTCAGCTTAGACTAAAGGTGTCACCCGTATGAGTGGTGACACACCAAGTACCTTCCTAGCCGTCTCCATTACTATTTCTTTAGTGGTTTTCCAGCCATCTGGCAACTCTTCACGACCACCCAGTGCCTGTCTCAACTCCCCCCTGAACTCCACACAACAGTCTTCCTTCTTCGATTTCCACTATTTGATCTTGGCCTCTACCTTCAGTCTCTTCCTCTTCTTGATCTCCAAAGTCATCTTACTGCCCACCATCTGATGCTGCCTAACTATATGCTCCCTTGTCACAACTTTACAGCCTCCATTCCCTTATTAGGCCACGCCCTCTACATAAGATGTAGTCCACCTGTGTGCATTTTCCTCCACTCTCGTACGTCATCCTGTGCTCTTCCCTCTTTGTGAAATGTGTTTACACCACAGCCAATGACATCCTTTTTGCAAAATCCATTTCCATCTGTCTCTCCACATTCTTCTCTTTGACACCATACCTACCCATCACCTCCTCATCACCTCTGTTCTCTTACCCAACATGCCCATTGAAGTTCGCTCCAAATCACCACTCTCTCCTCCTTGGGTACACTCTCCATCACTTCATCTACCTCCAGAATTCTTTCCCAACTTTTCCTTCCATCTTACACCCAACTTGTGGGACATGTGTGCTGATAACATTCATCATCACACCTTCATCCCCATCACTCTGTCTGACTCTCTTCAGGCACTCTTGACATATTCTTCCTACAGGTTTGTCATTCCCCATTTCTCCTTCTTTCTGCACCATGGTAGAAGAGTTTGGACTCAACTCTGATGCTCCTGGCCTTATATTTCCCTTCCATCTGGTCTCTTGTACACAAAGTACATCTACCTTCCTTCCCTTTATCATATCAGCCATTTCTTTCTCAGATTTTCCAAGGATAACTGGTAACAGGGTACCCAAGGTTCATTGATATGTATTTGGAGAGAAGGCTAGCCTGTCTGCTCTGATCCCCCCAAAAGCTAATGTAGCTCATACCACTGAAAAAGTGAATGCTTGCTATGATAAAGATACATAAAGATTACCATTTTTTAAGTTGTTAGCATTTGAATTTCTCTACTAATCTGACCATTTCAAAGGTTTCAGTGAAATGAACAAATATAAACAAATTCAGCAATACTTCTTAAATAATTCAGACAATCATAACGTTTCACTATTTTGGCATAAACTTTAACTTGTGCAATTGTCTGGCATTTCATTGAGTAGTTACTATAAATTGGTTACTGGTTGTGTACTCTGTCCTATCAGCATCTATTACATACCCATTGTTATTGGGGAGGGATGGCTCCTCCAATGCTCCTCCTGAAGTTTCTTCTTTTTTGATGTGCTTTGTTTTCTCCTTTTCTTTATCCGACTTGAAGAAATAAGGACAGAGGGTGTCACACACACATTACACATAATGTAATATGACACTGGTGGACTTGATTGTAATTTAGGGCTGTGCAAATAAATCTGGCTTAACTAGACTTGCCCCTAACCAACTCTCTAAATTACACCTTGTACGTGAATAACTGGGCCGTATCAAGAAACATAAGAACATATAACAAACTATAACACAAGAAGTTCTTCATACTGCTCAGCATCTCTTAAGGTCGGTCAGAATCTGAGATGTAGAGGAAGGGAATAGCTCTGACTCTCTTCATTCCTCACTGGCATGTTATAAAGGGTTAAATGAAAACAGATGCCCATGTCCACAGAATCCACTCATCCTGTCTGTCTCGTCTCTACATGGGCCTCTTCCTGTCTGTCGCTTCTCTGCTGCCTTTCCTCCGCCAGCTTCACCTGGATCTGTGTTTTTCTTTCATTTCTCCATGCAAATCTTAGCAAAATTAATGTTTTTACAATCTTCCGTGGGATTTTTTTTCTAGTAATGAATACAACTGAGCTTCCTTTGTAAACCCAGCATTGCATCGTGCTGCATGGGACTGGGCACTCCTAGACATCTGAGGCTAGAGGCAGATAAAGACAAATAAGTTGGTATTCTATTCTAGGAGTTTACGTGCTGTCCCTGCTGCTCTGCAGCTTCTTTCTGTGAAACTGTGAAATCCAAAATCGAAAGGTCCAGTCACACACATGCTGTGGACACAAGCTGTAAAAGAAATGCCGGGATTTCTTTTTAACCTAAACCCTTGTTTCCAATTATGAGGAGTCAACCTGAATAACAAGTTGCAGAATCTTTCAAAGTGATTTAGTATTGAGCAAGCTAGCGTCAGCCAACTTCTGCATAGCCTGCTGCAGTGTAACCATTCAACAAATAATATCCACTAACAGCTTTCTGTCAGAAACAGATTCATCACGTTTTGAGAGGAGTCTAAAGAGCCATGATATCTAGATGACTTTATTATATTTAGATTAATTTAGATATCAACCCATCACTTTTAACCCAAAGCAAAGGTTTTTGCTTGGTTTGACAGAAACAGTAACCAACCTCCAGTTGGTTTCAAACTGTTGGGAGAGCCACAGAACCTTGTTCTACACATTCCTGAGGTGCAGCAGACCCTCTGAATCATGAACACATGGAAAACAGTGGGGCCTGATGGTGTACCAGGGCGTCTACTCCAGGGCTGTGTGCCTCTCCCCTCCATTTGTGATTATATAGTCAATCCTTATGTATATCTAAATGGTGATGGAGTATAATTCAATATGAAGTAACTGTCAGTTCCAGGAAACCAGTCAGATTCCATGTGAAAACGTGCATGGCCATTAAGCTGCCATTAAGTCAGAGTATGAAACCCCTTATAAATATACTTCAGTTTCCTCTAGGTCTGAAGACAATAATACTTTTCAACATAACAGTGTGTGGTCATTTACTCTGGTGTTTGTGAATTGGACTTTTTAAAATGATTTATTTCTCAGTAGTATCCACAAGCAGCAATAAATTACATTCTTTAGCATGTGAACTCCAGAATTGATTTTCAGCCAATAGAGGAACTCCTACTTCCTTGTCTACTAGTGATGCCGTTAGTCGGTCAACCAATCCTGTAACCTCAGTCATGCTTCAGAGGAGCCCTGGAGCATATCTGAAGCTGCTACACAGAGGCACTTGGAGAGGGATGGTACCGAAGCGGACAAGATCAAGTCCTGAAGACCATGGATGAAGCCATTAGCACAGGAGCTGGGCGGGCGAAGCAGTCCCAACCTTCTAAACAGCCCATAACCTTTATTACGGCTGGGGACCAGCCAAAACCCACTAAAAGATCCTCCACAGACATCCTGACCTCAGCCTAGGACTAGCAGCTATTGGTGAACCTCGAACAGCTGCGGAAGTTCTTCAACTATATTGTCAACACCAGACATTGTCCTTGTGCCTGGTTCCACCAAGTAAGCAGTGCTTCTGGAGCAGACAGTCCCATGGGAAGATTACTTAGAAGAGGCCTTTTAAAGGAAGCTTGTCAAGTACACAGAACTGGTCAGTAAATAAGGCTTAGGTAAAAATACCAGTTCTCATTTAGCAAATCTTAGGATACACTACCTCACTAAAAACTCGTGTCTAGATCCATGCTTAATAATCCAGATAAGGGATAAGAAGTGTATTCAGAAAGGTTTCATCAATCAAACTTTCATCACCTGTTGAAGTGACGTCTCCAGTGTTCATCTGGTCATGTTTGAGAGAAACAATAATAGCTGTCCAATCAACAGCTAAGTTCCACAGGACACCGATCGTTGGTCTCAGTTGTTATGATGCCTGCAGTCTGCTTAAATTGAAGAAGTCACTTAGATGAGTGATGGAACATTTCTCTCAATATAACCTTTTGTCATATGAATTGATTAAACTCTCTGGGTTCTATGTTATAGATCTTAAAGCAGTTGGCCTTCATTTATTTTCTTTTGTGGAATATTGCTCACAATTATTCGTACCACAAATCCCAGAATTCGTCTGAAGCAAATGTCCTAAACGAAGTGTTCCCATGAAGGATACAATTTCCAATAGTCGCGCATTTCGATGCAACACCAACAATATAAATAATTGAATTAATGATGGGATTAATGAGTAATTATAAAACTCAAGCTTAAGACAAGCAGGGGATTTTGTTATGGTTGGAGCTGTTTTTCTGTCTGACCTTATGAGCCTAAGAAAGTCCTTCATGGTTAAGAAGATGTAAGTCTAGAATTGACATTCCGACATGGGTGGTTGTAGTTTTGTAACCCCCACTTGCTATTCCCCAGAAATCTTTTACAAATCAAAATCAACCTTTCTGTGTGCCTGTGCGTGCACACATGTCCATGTACATGTGCCATTGAATGAATGTGTGCGGTGTGTGCGCAGTATGTGTTTGCGTAAGCCCCCGTGTGATAAAGAGATCCGTCGATAAAGAAAAGGCTGAGAAATCAGACAAAGTGTGCATGAGAGAGCCAGGCATGCAGCTACATGCTATTCAATTCTCCACTGAAGAGCAGTTCAAAGCCAGGAGGGAGGAGAAGCCCACAATGGACTGACTCTAGTTGCCCCCTCGCACCTCCTCCTGCGTGGCTTCAGAAGCAGGGCTAAGCAGGGATCAGAGGTTTGGGGCAGGCTGTGAAGTCCTCACAGGAATGTCCAGCATCTCGTTCCTATTTCATCTTCTTTACTCAGCAGCTACCCATTAGCAAAACCATTTCATTCCTAAGAAAATGAGACGACAGATGTCTTTGCCTCGAAGGAGGTGAATCAACATAGTTTGTACAAAGGATCACCATATCGTGACCTGTCACTTCACCTCTCCGGTGAGAGGATCTGGTTAACTAAGCATCTGTTGCAAGACAGGCCTCCCATCCATCTCTGAGGGCATGTTTGAGCTGATCCTCTCAGGCTTTCCACATGTAATTGGTCAAGTTTTGTTTTCCATCCTGCCCTGCTTTTATTAATAAATTAAGCACGTAACACAAACACCCCCAAAATAGAGATGTTGAAGTGAAAGTCCTATTTCAAACTCATTTAACAGACTTTCTATTAATCTCTCATTCAAAGTTGTTTGTGGATGCCCGACACATGAAAGTTTATTGTTCGATTTTAGGAAGTCAAGATTGGATGACGTGTAACTTATAAAAGTCTCTTTGGACATTTTTTCCCCCTTGCTCATGAGTTCTCTCTCTCTCTCTCTCTCTCTCTCTCTCTCTCTCTCTCTCTCTCTCTCTCTCTCTCTCTCTCTCTCTCTGTGTCTCTCTCTCTCTGTCTCTCTGTCTCTCTGTGTCTCTCTCTCTGTGTCTCTCTCTCTCTGTGTCTCTCTCTCTCTGTGTCTCTCTCTCTGTGTCTCTCTCTCTCTGTGTCTCTCTCTCTGTGTCTCTCTCTCTGTGTCTCTCTCTCTCTGTCTGTCTCTCTCTCTGTGTGTCTGTGTCTCTCTGTCTCTCTCTCTCTCTGTGTCTCTCGCTCTCTGTCTCTCTCTCTCTCTCTCTCTGTGTCTCTCTCTCTCTGTCTCTCTCTCTCTGTGTCTCTCTCTCTCTGTCTCTCTCTCTCTGTCTC
>OMLC01069710.1:7339-20090 GCA_900302585.1 Regalecus glesne
CATACGAGCAATCTTTACAGAAGAATACGACTATATAACAATAATAATAATAATAATAATAATAATAAAAAATATGTTTCTCTTTTCAGTCCCACAAGAGGAAACTTGGAGTTCTCTGCATTCAACCCATCCTATTGTATAGGAGCAGTGAGCTGCCACCATGTGGCGCTCAGGGAGCAGTTAGGGGTTTGGTGTGTACACCTCATCACGCTTTCTGCAGGACTGGGGATTGAACCGGCAACTTTCCGATCGTCCATTCTACCCAATGAGCCGTTCCGCCCCCACTACACACACACAAACCTGCAAACTCCTGCTTTCTCAAATCCCACTATGGGCAGATGAGATCAAGTCACTTAGAATGTGGCACAGCAGGAGGAACAACTTGATTTGTGAACTGTATGCAACATGCACGCACATGCACACACGGAGAGAGGGGGATGAGGAGAGCAGCGTGACATATGTAGGCAGGAGAGATTGATGGAGAGACAGGGAGACAATGACAAAGGAGGGTGTTAGACAGAAAGAAAGGCATTAAGAAGATGCAAAGACATGGATGAATGGATGGAGGGAACGATAGGTGGATGACAATGTGGAAGAGTGTGTGAAAGAAAAAGCAGAAAGAGCAGTGGAGAAAGCCAAAGAAGGGCCCAATTGAGACCTAAAGCAGTGAGTTAGTGAGGGAGGGAGGGGCGGAGGAGCAGAGGAGTAGATTTAGAGGAGCAGAAAAGGGAGAATACATCCTCTGTGCACACATACAATGCAACAAGCAGCATAATAATGGCTGTCCACTATACAAGCATTCCCATGACACCGACAATAATGTCTCCACTTCATAAAGCTGCCCCTGATGAAGAGACCGCCGACCAGGCTAGTCCACTTTCCAATATGGCCACTTGCGCGCGTGTGTGTATGTGTGTGTGTGTGTGTATTTCTATTAAAAGAAGAATGACATGTGACTACATTTGAGAAATTCTATGGGGTGTCAGTGCAAATATGTGTTGAGTGTAGAATGTATTTTTCTGTTTTCTTTTTAAGTGTTGTTGTCTAAGTGTGTGTGTTTGTACTTGTACATCTTATACAAATGCAAACAATAAATTTGTGTACATATCTGTGGCCACCACGCGCGCGCACACATGTTCATGTTGATGCCAAACCTACTAGATGGGGAAACTTACAATCTCACACATGCAAACAGCAGTGCTTGAGTGAAGGACTACTGCCAGAGAGCATATTGCCTTTTAGAGAAGGCAAAACATGAGACACGCATTATCCACATAATGAGAGCACAAATACATGCCTGACATGGTCACATGAAAATTACTTTAGAATAGCACATCATCTATAGAATCCATAGTTGCCTTTACCTTTTGGTGCGTCGAAACATGTTGCTAGCAGTGGAGGATGGCTTGTCAGATGTACCCGAGACTGGTTGAGTCCACACACATTTAAACATACACATGTACACAAACCCACATGCGTGCACACAGGCAGTCAAAAGGCAGTAATTGCAGTCCACATCAGCATGGCAGGCTCCCTCTGGCTAGTTAAAGGAACACATACATGTTCTCCGCAGTCTCGCAGTGCCTCTCATGAGTGTGAGTGTGTGAGGTTGGGCTCTTGAATGTGAGCAGGAGAGAGAGAGAAAAAAATGATGATAAAGATTAGCAAATGTCAGCTGTGCCACAGATGGAGAATATGAGAGAATTACAAAGAGAGAGAGAGAGAGAGAGAGAGAGAGAGAGAGAGAGAGAGAGAGAGAGAGAGAGAGAGAGAGAGAGAGAGAGAGAGAGAGAGAGAGAGAGAGAGAAGGTAATAGAGAGAGAAATAATAGCAGGTATATGAAGTTCATTTTAGCATCACTAATCAAATTGATGAAATAGAAAGCTTTAAAAAAACAAATTCTGACATGGTGAGTTATAGTTAGTGTGTGCATACGTGCACGCTTGTTTCTGTGTTTTCCTTCCTCTGATTGGATGTTGAATGCTGCCATCTGATTGGCTGCTGAGGCACCGCAGTCTCAGCATTCTCACAGCTCAGGGAACCCAGATAAAGCAAAACATCATTCTACATTAGATCAATGGCTTTTTTTCCCCCTTCTGAATTCAAATGACCAGCTTTTGTCTGCCCTTCCTGTCTTTCATACGATTTCTGTTGTATGAAAGAGCATCATTATCTGTCATGTTGTTATACATCTATTTTTATGTTATCACAAGTGTTCTCCTGCTAGATGGCATATTTCCAAAGTGGAGTCTGATCAAGAAATGTTTTTGAATGAATTGACCTCATATTGAAATGTATTCTGCATTACTGCATGGAAGAGGGAGGGAGAGAATAGAGAAAAGGGGAGAGAGGAGAGTGAAAGAGAGAGGATAACCTGCGCCATAGATTGACGGAGAACCCGATCCAAACCATTGAAACCATGCATCACATATATATGTAGTGCAGTCATTTGGCCCCAAAGGTGCCTTGTCTATGGCTATTTTTCATTGTCACAGTATGCTCCACTTCTTACAAGCTCTCCTTGTAATTGGCTGGTAGAATGGATCTGCACGCTAACAGAAGATGCAGTAGATGAAGGAAAACTACCTCATTTTGCCATTGGATTCTTACAATGAAATGTGTCCTCTGCATTTGTATTTGCAGTGTGTAGCTGAAGTGCCCAGGGAGCAGTTAGGGCTATGTTTATGTATGTGAGCTCAGGTGGAGAGGTACAGACATGAGATGATACATGTACCTAAAAAGTTATGCAGGTAGATGGATATACATGTATAAGCAGAAATTAGGGCTGAGTTCAGTTCATTGGTTTGCATATTCAAATCAACCTTCCCCCTACCAAACTGATTATTGATTCAAATAATCAGTACATCAATCTTTTAATATGATTTCTTCCCCTGTTGATGTGTGAAATGGAAATTACAGACTGGAAACTACTTGGGGGTCAATACTTGATGTAAAGGCTGAGAAAGGCCCATTTTACGTGTCACAGTTAGCCCCCACAATGTGCGGGTGGACATGGACTTAGATAGAGCTTGGGGGATTAAGGCCGGACTCCCTTTCTGATGCCCCATGGTGGATTCAAACCTCCTGCTCTGGCTCACCAGTTCCCAAAGCAAGTACGCTAACCACTGAGCTACCGTGACCCCTTCTTGATGGAAACAATAACATGTGTAATAATGCACCAGGTTGGAGGATTCCTTGGATAATTTACAGCATTAATTATCTGAGAATGGGGCAGCATGGCTCAGTGGGTAGAGCGGTCGCCTGGCAATCGGGAGGTTGTAGGTTCAATTCTAGAATCTGCAGAGAAGCATATCAAAGTGTCCTTGATCAAGACACTGTTCCCTTAAGCGGTCTACCCTGTGATGGACTGGTGATCTGTCCAGGGTGTTTACCAGCCTTTCACTCAATGAACACTTAGATAGGCTCCAGTTCCCCCACAACCCAACTTTAGACCTGTGGTTGACGATGGATGGATGAACATCTCTGAGAATATCCTTTGTATACGAGCAAATTTGGTATTGTAGCTGAAATATACCTTACTGATTTGATTCAAATCGGAATTGAATTGATTTGAGAAATCAATACCCAGCCCTAACAGAAATATATGCAGACGTGGCCAAGCTAAAATGAGGGAAAGTAAAACAAACAAAATGGACAGAAATATGTGCTGGGGACAGAGATACACAAATATGCTATAAGAATAAACAAAAACTAATTACTCAAATCTTAATAGAGATAAATTAATTTCCAAAGCAACAAATGAATATACAGACAGAGATTTTGATGTTGTTCTGTCTTATACCACATATTCTCAAATGCACTGGTTCATAAAGAAACTGGGCTATGGCAAACCCCTGCCAAATTCTTCCCCTATAATTCACTGCAAGTAAATAAATATGAAGGCAAGAAAATAACAGGAGAGAGAGAGATGGGAGAGAAAGAAAGGAAACTGCATTTTCCTTATCGAAGTTGCTCTGATTGAGACTAATCTCTGGATATAAATAAATCCGAAACAGCTCTTCGTGCAATGTACTACCCTACAGAAGTGCACAAACAATGCCTTGGTCCCACCCCGTGCACAACAGACACTATATCCACTACTACTCAGGTGTCATTGACTCCATGCACACATTGCAACATGCAACAGACAGTTGTGGTATGGACATTTCTACTGTACTCTATGTACTCTATATACTTCCTTACAAGTGTTTATGGTTATGTTTTATGAGCAAGTTATGAACTGTATACATATATAAAACTCTACTTACACCATATTTCCAATTCACACGCTCTTCTTGTGCAGGTAGCAAGCAAAGATTCACAGAAAGTCTCACATGTGAGAACACACATGGACACTCAATCTCGATGCATACACAAACACACATACGCATATATGATGGATAAATGGATTTCCATTGAAAATACAGCCAATGTTGAACAATAGCAATATGCTATTCGAATGAAACCCTATGGCTCACTTGAAACAAGTTAAGAGATCAAGAGCAGTTTTTTAAATCAACTCAATTCAAATGTCCAATTCAAAAATCTTCGTATTCAATAATGGTAAGCTAATTCTACTCCTTTGTGTTTGTGTATTCTCCACAAAGTAGCCAGTAGTTAAGAATAGAATAATCAGTAGAAATGATAACTTTGCATAGGAAGATGAGCAGTAAAGAGATAGTATTAATAATAGGGATTGGTGGCACAACTATTGAGTCTAATGGCGATTAATGAATCCTCACGAGATCGATACAGCACTTTGGGTCCATGTACAGCATCAGCACCACTAATTCCTACCTCTGCTGACTCTGGCCCTTACAGACAGTCTGGACTGCTGCAGGTTGACAATAAAGGACACACATCCTGCATCCATCCTTTCCTCTTTCCTGCACTGCTTCAGCACCCTCACAAAGTATTGATTGTACATTAGTTGTTTGCTCTTCTTTTTACACCCACCATTAAGCACAAAGAAGGATTTTTTTAGGTTATACGTTTTTGCTGTGTAATAGTGTAGTGTAATCTTATAGTCTGCTTCCTGCTTCTGACACAGCAACACTGCATGTTCTAGTACCAGTGCATGATGTAGAAACACAAGATCAATGTTGGGGATTTTTCAATATTTTCACCTGGATTTTGCTTCTTTGCCAGTCATTATGGTCAATAAATATGTGAGACAGACATATGTGAGATGATGTTGTTCACAACTACCAACAGTGGAACGAACCACATACATCCCTAATCGCAAAAAGTAGCAGTGAGGATCCGCACTGGCCTGTTACTATGGTGAAATATGTGGATTTCATCGGAAACAATTTGCTCTCGCCTCAATCCCAGGATTGCAAAAGGAGAGCAAGGATGGAGAGAGAGAGAGAGAGAGAGAGAGAGAGGAAGTGTGATAGTGAAAGAGAGATGGAGAGAGAATAGGGAGTGCTGTAAATTAGGCCATTGTTTTTGGCTGAAACTCGAGATTCTCTGATTCCGGAGTGGTTTAATTTCCTACACAACTTAGCACGATGTTAGTTGGCCAGGGTGTGACACACTCACATGCACATGCGTGCACACACACGCTGCGTTGTTATGGTGAACCATGAACGAACAGCAGGGACTATATCACAGCACTGACCACGCTCTGTAAATTATCATCACAGTGCCTGGGAGTGTGTGTGTGTGTGTCTGAGTGAGACAGGGCTCCTCCCTACTGCTCACCTTCAAAATGCCCTCTAATCAGCAAAAATGTCCCATCTCACTCTTGCTTATTCTCTTACAGACACACACACACACACAACTGCCTCCCCATCATTGTGTCATGCCTCCTGTGCCATGGATCAGTTTCTCTCCCAGTGACAGCATACGCAGGGCTACACACCGTGAAAGAGAAGTTTTCAGATAGTTTGCAGTTCTTGAGGAAGTCCCAGGTTTTCTCATTTTCTATTCAATTTTCCCCGTTTTTCACCAAGCATTTGCAGCCTGCCACTATACGAGACAGTTTAAACACAAACACGCGTTCCATTTCCAGCTGACTCCTTGTCTTCATAAGGGCACTTGTGCTTGAGGCAAAGCTTTTTCATTACTAACATACCCTGCTTGCCATCTCGGCACATAAACCCTAAACCCAAAGGACATTTAAAATACTCTGCAATCTACACCACTCCCATTTGATATTATAATGTTTATAGCAGACTTGCAATCAAGAGTGGCATCTTTGTTGAAATAAGGCAGCCCCATTTGCAGGGTGCAGGGTCTATGTGTGTCTATGTATGTGTGTGTACAAATGCCCCACTTCTTTGCATCTATCTCCCACTGCAGAGAGAAGAACAGAGCTGCAGGGAAGCGGCGGAAGGGAGGATAAAAGGCTTAACTAGCGACAACCTCGTTCTCTCCCTTTCTCTCTCGCTCTGTCCCGGATGCTGTCGTTCTCTCCGTCACTTTTTCTCTCAACCACCCTCCAATTTCCTCTCTTCATCACCTCGAACGTTTAATGTCAGCTCCCTCACTTTCTTCAAACATCCCCCATTATAACTCTCTCTCCCCAACTATCTTTCTCTCACAAACATCTCATCTTCCCATCACTCATTCTCTCTCATGCACTTTTTACTTCTCTTTCTCCATTCTTCTTGTTTTGTAGCCTGCATATTGAATTCTAGGAGTGGTGTTATGTTGTATGGGTGTAGATAATCACTTCCCTCCAAGCCTTCTCTCGTCTTGCTTATCAAACGGTTTGAACAGCCACTGCACCAATCCTGCCCCCTTCCCATGTTATTGTGAACAAGATGATGCAGTTCTAGAAAATCAAAACATGCTGCCAACATATCCGCCAACATGCCGACACATGAACTCTTCATTCTGATATCAACTTCTCTCTCCCTCTTTACAACCTCATTCGACTTCCCCTTACACCAATCCTTCCTTCCAGTCCTCTCAATCCATACCAGCCACCTCCTTCTCTATCTTCGCTTCTTTGGTGTCAAATCTTCTCTTTCTCCCTCCCTTTCCTCTGCTCCAGTCTCCTTCCCTGTTCTCTAGCCCTCTCGGAGTTGCTACTTTCCCCTGTAATGGAGTCTTTCTATAATTCACAAGGCTCTTTCCCCACTCATGCTTCATCTCTCTGACATCTCGGGCATCCTTCCTGAGTGCCATCAATGCAGCAGGGCGGGCGTCAGGTTGTTTTTGTCATGAACGTGAGCAGATATTTAGATGTGCGTGGTTAGAAGAAGCTATTTCAACTGTCATTGTACATACACACAATGAAATGTGTTCTCTTCACTCAACTCATCCCATTAGATAAGAGCAGTGAGCAGTTGCAGTGCCTGGGGGGCCAAGTCTGGTTCTTTTATTACCTTGCTCAAGGACAAAGGCCGGAGTATTAACCCTAACATATATGTCTTTTTGATGATGAGAGGAAACTGGAGCACCTGGAGGAAACCCACACAGACACAGGGACAATATGCCAACACCATATAGAAAAGGACCAGGAACAGGATTCAAACCTGGGACCTTTTTGCTGTGAGGCAACAGTGCTAATCACCAAATAACCCTGCACTGTTGAGAGGAGGGGTGCCATTAATACCTTGGATGCTGAATGACTGGATCTCTACCAGACAACCTGCTAGATAATATGCAAGCCTGCATTCACCTGAAACTTTGCATAAAGATAGTTCCACTGTTAATGTAGCAGGTTTGAACCATCATCGCATAACTTTATGAAACTCCATTTGCGCGACGTCATAACTGTCAGGGTATTTCAAAAACAGGGCATTTTAAAATACAAAGTCTGGGAAAAAATTTCTGCAATTAGAAACATGAATGAGTTATCAGCTATACCCAGGTAGGAAATATCAAGTGATCATACGCACAACTCTGTTTCAGGAAAAATTGAGGGCGGCAGAAAAGGGAGGCAAAGAAACAAAGACAAGCTATCATGAATACATGCCATGGTTGGGGGTCTTGCTGTGTTGGGGAGGCAATTCTCTGAACATAAACAATGAGAAGGAGATGGAAGAAACATGGTGGGGGGGTGACAGATGAAGGGATTTACTGATCTCTTATGTAGATCTATGTAGGCATAAATTAAGAAAATCAAGAGAATGGGGGGATATGGAAGGGGGAAACAGAGGATGATAGAAGACAAGAGAAGAAGGAAGGGGAGGGCAGGGATGAAAAGATGGAGAGAGGAGGAGGAGGAGGAGAGCCAAAGAGAAGAGAAAGGACCGAGTGGGCTTTATATTGGGTCTTGGTAAGCATCAGGGGATTAGCGTGGCAAGGTGGCTGGTCACAGGCAAACACTGTGTTTGTGTGTGTAGCTCCCCATGCCTCCTGCGTGACTGCTGTGTGTGTGTGTGTGTGTGTTGTGTAATGTTTATGTATGTAGCACCCCCCTCATTCCCAGCAGCAGAAGTGTGGCAGAACAATACAGCCTGCTGCCAACTGACAGAGATTGAGGGAGGGAGGGACTTAGTCAACAAGAAAGGGAGGGAGAGAAAGATAAAAAGGGAGATGGGGTGGGGTAAGAGAGAAGGGGGAGAGGAGATAAGTGACTGCAGATGAAAACACTCCTCTGCTGTGCTGAGATCTACCCAAAAATAAATCTCAAAACAGAGCTCCTAACCTCCATCTCCTCCCTATCTATCCCCTCAAACAGTGGATACCTGGTAGCTGCTCTATAGGGCCATGCATCCTCAAAATACAGCACCCAAAACTTCTCCTGACTTTTGACCATGGTCCCGGTTCATCTTCTCTTATCCACGCATTCCCGAATCCATCTGAAAGCCCATTCCTTCAGAAAGCATGTCAAAGAGTCCTGTACCAAGACACTGAATCCCTAACTGCTCAAGTCCCACATAGGATGGCAATCTGTCCAGGGTGTTTTCCCACCTTTTGCCAGCACATCGTGACTTTTTAGCAGAAATAATATGTGGAGCAGCAGAGTGTGCGTATCAGGAAAGGAAGCCAGGTGTTACAGGTTCGATCCCACCGCGGGCTGTCATCAGGGAGGGCATCTCGCCTTAATCCCCCATGTGCCCACTAAGTCCTTGTCCAACCCTACATTGTGGGGACTAATCGCGACCCGTAAAAATGGACCTTTTTTCAGTTTGAATATGCATGTTACATTTGTATGAATGACGTTCATACAAGAGTTCATCATATGGTTTTATCCATGCTAAGCTAGTAAATCAGTTGACATTTAAGCCACGGCAACCAGGCAGGAAATTATCTAGCCATTGATTACCAAGTCATCAACTCTATCAGCTACCTAGCTAGCCAATAAGACAGTATGAGAGAGAGAGAGAGAGAGGGAGAGAGAGAGATATGTGTGCAGTGCCAAGATCCAGCCCAGGGCAGACGGTGTAATGGATTTACCCTGAGTGGGTCCAGGGAAACTGATATCCTCCTCCCAACATCACGCTACAAACACCAGGAATCTGCTGATGTCACCTCAACTGCACAGCGCCGTAGCAACACTTTCACTCGCCTGTTGCCAAGGGTTACCATAAAGCTGTGATGTCATTGGCTCAATTCTCTCCCCAAACTCCTCTACTTCCCCTGCCGGACCCTGTCCTTTAATTGACATGCAGTACTGATCAGTGAGGTTTGGCTTTGGATGAAAGCTTCATATCATGAACACCACCTCTGATAACTCCCATTCAAAGCTAGTCCAAAAACATTACTTTCACAAATAATGTTCACTGATGGGCGAAGTCTGTTTCATTTTACAGTGCAGCATGACATTATAAATACATTTTTAAATTGTTTCATAGAACATATGTCTTCAGCATGCTCAATGATCCAAATATAAGGAAATCAAATAAATGTGAATAAGTTCATCAGGACACATTTATTGAAAGAAATGTTTCATCACTCATGTAAGTGACATCTTGATTCAAGACTGATTGCAGGCATGGCCATCCTTATAAATAATAACAGTGTCAAAATGACCAAGAGGTATGGTTTCATATGCTAATTGATGTGACAATTAACTAGAGTTTCAATGGTATTTCAATGGTATTTCAATGTGCACTATTCAAAGAGGACTGGGGAACAGTTGTAATCACAGCATTCTAAGACTGTGACAGATGTCATCTTATGCATGTTGGAAGAGCATATGAGTGTCCTGTTACAGGTTTATAACTCACTTTTTACGGGTAGTCATTATAAAACATTGCCGAATAACTGATGAGCTGGATGTTGCGGGTTTGAACCCATCACGGGGCATCAGAAAGGGCATCTGGCCTAAATTCCCCAAACTCCATCTAAGTCCACATCCACCCCCACAACGTGGGGTCTAATCATGGCATTTAGAATGGACTTCACATTATATAGCATCACGAATTATGCTAAAGTATGCTATATTATGCTAAGGTGATCAGGTGGCATAGCTCAGGAGGTAGGGCAGTTGTCTAGTAATTGGAAGATTGGTGGTTCAATCTCCGGCCCCTGCAGAAAGTGTGTTGAGATGTCCTTGAGCAAAAAACGGAACCCGAGCGCCACACGGCAGGTGCACTCACTGCTCCTATACAATAGGATGGGTTAGATGCAGAGAATTTAATTCCACCGGCTTGGGTCATATAGTAAAATGAAAGCAATTCTATCTTATTATATTCTAAACCAGAAACAAAAATGATCTGCAATGTTTGGGGAAGTCCCCTCCTGACTGTTAAAGCTTCATGATGGCTATCAACACCTTCTCATTAGTGTGATTTTTAACAGTCAGGTCAAAGCCCATAGCCCCTAACACCCTTAGACTTTAGACCCCCCACCCCCTTTATTTGATGTAGCCCATCAGTAAACTCATCTAAATAACTGCTCAACAATCATTCGCACTGCTCTTATTACCTTTGAATCTGATCAGTAGACAGGATTTATCTGATGCCCTTAACCCTGATTTCCATAAAACGTAAAAGTACTATTTATCTACTATTGGGGGCCATGGTTGCTCAGTGTTATACATGTGATTTGTAAACTGACGAATCAGAGGCTGTGAGTTCGAACCCACCGCGGGGCATCAGGAATGGCATCCAGCCTTAATCCCCTGAGCTCCATCTGAGTCTCTGTCCTCCCCCACAACATGGAGACTAATTGTAACCACAAAACAGACCTCTCATTTAATACAGACTATTTTCATCCTACACAATGCTTTCTTATGTGATTTATAACTCAATTGTTATTGACTGTGACACCGATAGTATCTGGTGATGGATATCATGACTGTCATCTGCATTGGTTTGAATCCCGATCCATTCACTGTGTTCTCACTTTTCGTACAACACAATCCCAAAGGGGATCAATATTCCAGTCAGGTAAGACGTGAAGCTATATTTACACAAATGCTACATGAGTATGCAAACATGTCACCATTGGATAGATAGATATGGAAGGAGCTGTGGGAAATTATATTTTTAAATCCATTTCTAAGAAGACTGTACTTCATGTACGCTCAACAGACTCTCAAGGAAAGAAAGGCTGAAATAAAGGCCCAAGCTTTGTGCAGTATAAATACTGGTTCCAGTGTTAACACTATTAAAGGTGGCAGTCAATTGAGTCAATGTCCTCCGTGGAAAATTGGGAATGGTGTACCACTATGATACATCGCTGCTGGCAGATCAATAAACCCTAACCTCCTGTGACTGCAGGAAGTTGGGAAGAACGCTCTCTATCCATTCCACACCGAGGATCTCTGACCTTGGTGCTAATGAGGTCACCATTATTGACCTTTGTGACAGGTGGATAAAGGTAGCCTAATAATGGCTTCAGGCTGGCCAACACGTGCACACGGACACACACTCATACACACACGCTCAAAAATTAAACCGAACCTTAACCTAACCCGATGGGACATTTGGTCTCCAGAAGGTTAGCTAAATGAACACACACATACACGCCCACACACACACTAAGACAACCCAAAATATTTAAAATAACTAATATACATATATTTGTACAAATGCATCACACCAAAAAAAAGAACCAGATCTACATATGCTCACACTGTTATCCAGACTCTCACCGGCCCACTGACAAAGATGTAGATCTCCCCTCAGTGAGAAATGTTGATTATATGTCAATGACACCTATTGATCACTCAGTTTATCGATGTGTGGCCATGAAATGTCTTAACATCCCCCTTGGAAGACAAATGCACAGTGACAGAGTACAACGAAGCTTATTACTAATGCTCCGACACTCACATATGAGCAAGGACACACACACAGGAATACACTTCCTAACTGCAGGGTGTGCCCAAGATATCGCTGGCGTGGACCCTTGACTAACTAAGGGGCCGCAGTAGCTCAGCAGTACAGTACGAGCCTACAAGTCAGGGGTCGCAGACTCAATCCCACCACAGGGCGTCACAGTAAGGGCATCCAGTCTTTATTTTTTCTTGCACATCTGTGTCCATGCCCACCCCCGCAACGTGGAGACTAATCGTGACACGTAAAAATGGACATGGGCCAGGAGTGCTGACTAAGTGACAACCCATCGGTAACACATTCAAGATTTTGTATCAAAAGATGACTCGATAGCAAAGGGACAGACGTCCCTCCAGAGCCACCATGACACATCAAAATGAGCAACATTTACCTCTCAGTCCAATTCTCTCACTAACTATTCCAGCCAACCCGGATTTCAGTAGTCAGCCAAGAATTAAGTTTTCAACATGAGGCTGCTTCATTTTTCAAACTAAGAAACTACCTATGAAAAAAAATCTTATTTACAGCATGTGTTTAGGGAAATACATAAAGTAGTTTCTGTCTCT
>OMLC01069712.1:0-11317 GCA_900302585.1 Regalecus glesne
CACAGAGGACTGGGGAATAGGATCAATCACAGCATTGTCACATGATGACACATGGACTCTCAGACCCCCACCTTTGTTCAGGATGGTGGTTCCCTCTTCACATAGATGGTCTTTAACCCCCCTTTCAAACCAGCGTTCCTCCCTATCAAGGAGGTGAACATCCTCATCTTTGACAGAGTGTCCACTGGTCTGTAGATGGTGGAGACTGTAGAGTCCTGGTCTGTAGATGGTGGAGACTGTAGAGTCCTGGTCTGTAGATGGTGGAGACTGTAGAGTCCTGGTCTGTAGATGGTGGAGACTGTAGAGTCCTGGTCTATAGATGGTGGAGACTGCAGAGCCGTGGTCTGTAGATGGTGGAGACTGTAGAGTCCTGGTCTGTAGATGGTGGAGACTGTAGAGTCCTGGCCTGTAGATGGTGGAGACTGTAGAGTCCTGGTCTGTAGATGGTGGAGACTGTAGAGTCCTGGTCTGTAGATGGTGGAGACTGTAGAGTCCTGGTCTGTAGATGGTGGAGACTGTAGAGTCCTGGCCTGACCTGTTGGCTCTCCTGTGTTGTTCCATCCTCTTGGCCAGCGTCTGTCTGGTCTCCCTGATTG
Source organism: Regalecus glesne (assembly GCA_900302585.1). Lineage (NCBI taxonomy): Eukaryota > Metazoa > Chordata > Actinopteri > Lampriformes > Regalecidae > Regalecus > Regalecus glesne. Next base: position 597 of record OMLC01069712.1, read on the forward strand.
GACAAGTCATTGCAGTCCACACAAAACATTTCTCAATACAAGTTCTCACTCAGATGAACTGATGAACCTTTTCTGTGATTCTCTCACCTGGATTATGGAGCAGGCATCAAGACACATGCATTTTGTTCCATCAAGGAGACTAACGTGTTTCATTTATTTGGCCTTCCAGCCGTGGAAACTGGCTCCTGAAAGAAAAGGCATCAGATCAAGACAAGAGGGGCCTGTTAGGTTGATGGAGCTTGTAAGTATTTGGACAGAGCAGCTTCCAGCACCTAAATAAAAGAAAGATTGTGCATGTAGTATCACATAAAGTAGGTTTCTAGCCACGCGGCCATGTCTCAGTCCTGTCTTGCCATTCATTTTAGACGTCACTCACTACTAGCAGAGACTACTGGCACATGAAGGCTGTGAAGGCCAAGCCCACGGTGAATGTGATGCAGGTGAACCATCAGGCTGGAAAAGCTGGACCAGCTGGTGAGTGTCCTGAGCTACCTGGTGGAACAGAAAACCAGTCGTAACGACAGTAGCATTGGACCCGACTGGGAACCCTTGATTTAGTCATTCCCTATGAGTCAGCTCTATCATCCAAAATGACCGCAAAAGACTGGTGAGGAGTTAGTCTTAACATTCCTGGACATCTAGGAAGGACATTCAAATCTAGCTTCACGTGTTCTGTTTTTCACCTCGACCTCATTAACATGTCAGCCATCAATTAGAATCCCTCTGACAAAACTGCAACAATGGTTTCAGGGTTTGGAGAATTGTCATTTCGCAAAATCTTTTAGCTGAGCTTCATCAGAATGCAATGGCATAATCACGTAAGCCTTGAAAACCATGGAACAGCGCCCCCTGCCTCTGACTTGTCAGTTCCTGAGTGGGCGTGCTACCCACTGAGGTACCGCAGCCCCCAGGAAAACGAAATAAAAGACATTTATGACACAAATTGAACTGGGGGTCAAAGTAGCTCAGAGGTAGAGGTCACACTTCAGAATCTGACAAGCCAGGGACAGTCGGTTCGAACCCTCCACAGGGTGTCAAGAAGGAGATCTGGCCTTAATCCCCCAAGCTCCATCTAAGTGTGCAAAACAAAAACGAAGAATAAAAATGTTCTCCTGATATCTATGAGAGAGATATTCTCAGATCAGTATTTGCCATGAGGTCGTTGGGTCCTCATGTCTTCTATCCACTCAGATTTATGTTGGAAATAAAGTTCGAGGACTTACGGTGGACGCCGTGGTGAGAACAAACGTGTGAAGTTACTCTCGGTTTCAATCTTTTCTCAAAAGTACCCCTGCTACCAAAGTTCATTTATTTTTCATAAAGAATGTAAATAATGGATGGGGGGGGGGATTATTGAGAAGCCAGAGTTCAAAAGTGGGACCAAAAGTGGGGTCACAGGTCACCTTCTTTGAATAATGACTTCCATAACAGAAGACCTCAAGGACTTGAAAAAAGACACATAGTCTGCGATTTCGGAGCTAGAGGGAGAATTGAAAGCTGACTTACGGGAAAGGCTAGCAACCCTTAAATGGGACCTTAAGCTGAAGCTAACAGCTAACTAGGCACTTCCCTTCAGACCCAAGTCCACTTCTGTTTACCATCTTTATAGAACCTTTAGCACAGTGGATCAGACAAAACAACCTCATTACAGGAGTTCAATTGGAGGCAGGTGAACAGAAACTGGCTCTCTTTGCAGATGATATCCTGATCTATCTGACCCACCCTACTAACTCCCTTCCAAATCTGATGTCTCTTATGGAAGAATATGGTCCACATTCAGGGTACACAGTTAATCAGCAAAAACTCGAGTCCTTAACTTCCACGACTCGGATAAGAAAAGCATAAAATACCTTGGAATCCTTTTGCCTTTCGACCCATCCAGACTACAGGGAATTAATTATGGGCCACTTAAGAAGGTAATTAAGGACGATATCGATAGATGGAGCTTGATTCATTTCATGAGTATGTAAATTCACACGTAGACTCGGTTTAAAATGAATATACAGCCGAGATTGTCTGCACATTTTTCAATCCATACCTGTTGAGAAACCCGAACAGCATTTTATGTAGTGGGACAAACTTCCAGGTAGATTCATCTGGGCAGAGAAAACCCATGAGTAATGTTCAAAACACTCAGGCTCTCTGAGGACAGGGGTGGGCTGGCTCTCTGCTAGACTATTATAAAACTGCCCGACTTGTACACCCAGTTATAGATCTAGCCTAGAAACAAATACAATGCTCAATGGGAGGGAGATATAGAATGAGTATGTTAATTGGGGGATGTTCACTAATTAACCACATTTCTGATCCCAGTAACTCCTGGATATCTTACTCCTTTGGGATATAGAATAATATGACCAGACCACACCCCCTGAATCTATACCCAGTGTGTATGACAAACCACAACATACAGGGCTTTACTAAAACAAGACACCTGTTGCCGAGTTTTCAGGAGCTGAAAGACTGAGTTGGGTTAGAAAAATCAAGAGCATTTTAGATATCTGCAAATCGGAGACTTGATCAACAGATCCTTTCTAAGGAAAGAGAAAGAACTTGGTAAAAGCATTGATTGACATCATTCTAAAAACATGTGAGGATGGATCTAGCAGGAGAAAATGCTTTCCAGACTATATGTGGCTCTTCAGGCCTTAGCAGGATAATGCCATGTCCATTAAAACCAGGAGGGAAAAGGAGAGTAAGCTGATCTTATCAGAGGAGGAGTGGGTAAGGATCTGTACAATGGAGGATGACAAGTTCACCCTCTTGGAGATTCTTTAGTTGGAAAAACAGTGTTTGATTATTTTCCACGCCAGCCCAAAAGACAAAATATTCTAATGAGACCACAAAAGAGGTGAATCTGTTCAGCTGGATCAGAAGTTTGATCCAGCTGAACAGATTCACCTCTTTTGTGATTTCCCTATCTGGATTATTGAGCATGCATCAAGACATTCTAATGAGATGCTGGAGATGTTGTGGATCTACTGGGGCAGATCACTTTCACATTGATTGGAACTGCACCATTGTTGCTCCTGTCTGGACAAGTGTCCAGAACCGTTTAGAATTAGCATTCAGCATGAGAATTGATTAGGATTTCAAAACATTACGTCTCTGTGACTTTGAGGAGCTTCAATAGAAACCCGGGTTAAATCTCTGATGATTGCTAATAGCGGAGGCCAAAAAGCCCCGGCAAGAAAATGGCTCCAGAAAGCCCCACCGACTGTAGATGACTGGATTGATGTTGTGCATGATTTCTATAGAATCTGGAGAGAATCACGTTCACACGGAGAACTCAACAAGTTTAATGAAAATGGGTTAAGTTGGTTGTATTATGTGCCAGCAGTAAGAGGGGAGTCTGTGTAACTACTGCTGCAGACCACTGCTCCTGTGATTTAGATACGGACTGAATCTGAGACAAATCCTTCTAAGTGAAGAGACGTATGATCGGAGCCACCCCTGTTTCATTCTTGTATTTGTTTTTCCTTTTCATCTCGTTTTGGTTTCACGCTTTTGTCCTGCTGTTTTACTGTGTGTGTAAACGGGAAAAAGCTCCATAAACAGTAAATGACCATCAAAAGGAAGAAATGGAGCTAGGTTAGGGCACAACACGTTTGGGTCCAAGGTCAACATATCAAGTGGTCACTGGGGGTCCAGGCCAGAGCCTCTGAGTGAAGGTGCATCTCTCTTTTCATTTCTCACCCGAGTTGAAGGCCTCTGTTATCGATGTCATCAGCAGTCAGCTGTCATTTTTTAAAAGCCGTTTCTTTATTGAAATTAAAGATGGCTTCGATTTGTCTCCTTTATGGTCGAGTTGTGTATTTCGCTAGCCAAGTGTGCACGATTTGAGTTGACTTTGTGAATGAAGGGAATATTTTGCCCCTTTGCGGTACCTGCACCGGGGGAGAGGGGTTGCTCTTCTAGAAGTCTGTACCCATTGTCTCATAATCCATCCATGAAAAGCACCCTGTTGAAGTCACTAGTCCGCTGTCTCTGCAGATATGGTCAGTGTCCCGCTGGTGGTCCAGAGACAGGCTGGTGAGTTGATAGGTGGCTCTCTCCAGCCAATCATCAGTACAACCTTCCTTAACGTTGCCTTGTAAACCAAGCAAAACAACAACAACAACAACAACAACAACAACAACAAGTCAGTACAGAGTTCAGATTTCCAACTCGAGAGTCGACTGTGGCAGAAAAAGCAAAGATCCAACATTGCAAACGCTGTCTGCTTACCTGGTATATTCTATGAATCCGGTGGACCTACAGAGTCTTTCCCCACATGGGACATTCTAAAACCGTGACGAGCCCTGCTATTGTTCAACACTGTCACTAATCTGTGGCTACAGCTCATCCTGGAACGAGATCGACACAAACTGACGAGTTTCACTTTCCGACTCCAAACTCCGGTGGGCCTGCATGGTCACCAGAGACATTTTGGACCAGAGTGGAAAAATATCAGACAAATCTATGGCTGGAGAAATGACTACAAACCTCTGAGGGGTGAAGACCAAAGCAATGGTCATCTCCAGTTTAAGTCTGGCAGAACACGGCTAATGCTGCAGCCCATTCACGTCTGGTTCTGGTCTTCCTTGTGACTCCACATGGGCTATGGAGGACATCAGGGATGGTTAGATAGCTGATGGATTGAGGGCCACACAGATACTAGCAGTGGTCGACATGGAACTGGTCAAACCTTTGCCTTGTGCGTGTAACTGACGCACTAATAGAATGGGTGCAGCAGCCAGCACCACCTATCACAGGAGAGGTTTTAAAACCCTTGGTTCTGGACCAGAGAGCTTCTAGGTCTACCTCCAGTCGGACCTTATTCCTTATTCTGCTCCTTTTCTTTCTCTGGGCCCACTAGTCCAGCATTCAGCCAGTGTGTGTAGAACAACAGCTGAGGCTGTTCAAACGACAGGGATTCACTGATCCTCATCAGAACCCATTCGGGACCCGTGACCCATTGTCCCGTGACCTGGGATTATTCCCCTGAACCAGAGGAGATGAAGAGCCCCCGGCTCAGAGAGCATCCGACACGCTCTCTGCTCCATTGTGTTTCACCACCTCTCCTCCTCACCCACACAGTCAGTCCTGGTGTGTCTATCTGAAGATTGTCGTGTTGTTATTCCATGTGAGGTACCTGTTGTGAGAGCCATGAAACCCAGGTCACACCCCACGTAGGTGAACGCCTACATGGCCAGTGAACTGGTTCTGTTTGAAAAGGAGTCTGGATCTCTTTTGATGGGACACAAGGGACATTCCCGATGGTTGATACTCGAGAGTTTTAGCCACTGCTGCTGAGGCTGCGAGTGTTGGAGACAACTTTGACTTCCACACAATGTTTTAAGCGTAAAATGAAATGCATCTAACCTTCCTGCATTTCCTCAGTCAAGACTCCACCACATCAGCAGCACGCCCTGCCACCTCAGTCATCCGAAGGAGGAAAAGGGAAATCTTCAACTGCAAAACACAGCAGGGAAAGCAACACAAACATGCACAGCTCACCAGCGTCCGTGCCTATTTCTCACACAACTGACCTGTTGACTTCCTCCTGCCCGGCTTTAGGACCATCGGAGTCTTTTGAAAGAGACAGAAGAAAGTCAAACAGAATCAGCCAATGGCAGACTCGGACATACAGAGTTCAGGGATCCATCTCAGTCTTTGTTGAAGCGGTCTCGGACTGACTCGTTGTTATTGAGCGGCACCGCTGGTGAGGGCTTGCTCCTTAGGCTCCTGCCGTCCGTCGCAGCTCGTGAAGTCTCCGTCACAAACAGCCGAGTCACCCACACCGAAGTGACGATGCGTTTGTACTCATTCCGGAAATTCCTGTTGAGCAAGCCGTAGATGATGGCGTTCAGACAGCTGTTGAAATAGGCCATGAAGTAGCTGACCACAAAGAGCCACTCGGGGATACGGGGAGCCACGTGGGTCGGGTCTATGGCTACCGCTAGCCCTATCAGGTTTAGTGGTGCCCAGCAGATGGCAAACAGCACGAAGACGACGAACATGGTGATGAAGTTTCGCAGGTCACTCGGTCTGACACGAGGACTTTCGTCGGTCTTCACTTTGCGCCGCACCTGGACAACATGGGGACAGATTAGAGCACACGTGATGCCGGGGGATGCACGTTACTCAGACTCAGTCACACACTCTCTAGAACACGACCAGTCGTCTCAACCCAAAGTCACCAAAATCCTCTGTGAGCTCCCTCCAGAGCCAGACTTCCTTCACTATTTCTGTTCCATTCCCACTCCCTTCGTTTAACTGACCTCATATTTGCTGCTTTTTAACAAATCTCCAAAGCTTGAAAACGAATGCAGGCAGAAATAAGAAGGAGAGAGAGAAGACCCACCTGGACCACTAGCACCCAGATGCGTAGGTAACAGAAGGTCACCACAGCAATGGGGACCAGGAAATGAACCACCACCACCGCCACAGTGTAGGAAGTGCTCACAGTCTGGGCAAAGGTGCAGGAGTAGACCCGGGGGTCGTAGCGTAGGGAACCCACGAAGAAGTTCGGGATGATGGCCACTATCGTGAGCAGCCAGATGAGAGCGACCAAAAGCAGCGTGTTGCGGTAGCTGTACAGACGGCCGTAGGAGAACGAATGGCAGATGTAACAGTACCGGTTCACTGCTATCCCGGTGATGTTGAAGATGGAGCCGATGACGCTCAGCCCCATGAGGAAGCCGCTGACCTGCAGAGGGAGAGAGATGCTTGTTGGAGGACGTTTAGTGGGTACATGCACGCCATGCACGTGTCTCTGAAATCTATCATGGATAAACAGCTGGTTGAAAGACGGTTGGTGAGGTCTCACCATGCACTGTGTGTCTCCAAGTGACCATCCATCATGGAAGAGAGCATAAAGAACCAAAGGGTAGGGGTAGAACGCCACCACAAGGTCAGCAAAGGCCAAACTCACCACGAACACATTACCTAGAGAGGAAGACAGACACAGCCTCAGGGGTTTCACTATAGTCACACAGCTTTGGGCATCTCAACGAGGGCAGAGCGTCCACCCGGCTCTGTCAAATGGTTTCCGTGGTGACTGGATCCCCACACCATCATAATGTTCATCTTACAAATACCTGGTGGACAATAAACTACACTGACCACTCAAACACACTGTATAAGAAGGGCCAGAGCAGACTGTGTCTCCTGAGGAGACTGAGGTCCTCTGGAGGTCAGAGGTCACTCCTCAAGAGATGTTACAACACGGTGGTGACACCAGCCATCTTCTATGGAGTGGTCTGCTGGGGCAGCAACATCTCAGCTGCAGAGAGGAAGAGACTTGATCAACTGGTCTAGAGAGCTAGCTCTGTACTGGGATGTCCCTCAACACTGTGGAGGTAGTGGGACAAGGGAGGATGATGGCTAAGCTGTCATCCATGATGGACAATGGTTCTCAAACCCATGCAGGACTACATGGCTAGACCAGAGAACTCCTTCAGTGACAGGTTACTCCATCTAAGGTGTGTGGAGGAGTGTTTCCACAGGTCTCTCCTTCCCACAGCTGTCAGACTCTATAACCAGCACCGCTCCCCCAGTGGACCACATACACTAGACTGATGACTGGATTTAGTTAACTTCTGAGTCTACTTTTTCTGTTCATACCGTGTGCTGTGTTCACACTTCCCCTTGTTTAAATTGCTGTTATATATTATGCCTTAGATTTTATGCCTCTCTGATTGTGCTTTCCGCCATAATTTTCCCCCTGTGGGGGTAGTAAAGGAATGTCTCATCTTATCTTATTTAGTTCACGGCTGGGTTTTTCCTTCCTCTTCATACTGTATGTAATTTTCATATTTTGTGATATTTCCCCTTGTTTGTACTGCCTCTGTATTTTTAATGGCCGTTTAGGCTTTATGACTCTCTACTTCCTGTTTTCCATTTTGCTGCTGTGACACCACAAACGTCCCCCTGTGGGACTAATGAAGGAATATCTCCTCTGATCTGATGCTGCAGAGGCAGCATCAGATCAGAGCAGGGCTTTATTCAGTGAACGTACGGAGATGTTCACAGCACAAAGCCCTATCTTCTTCTCTTTACAGCTGCTTATATACACCTTTACGGTAATGCACACACCCACACGGAGCCTCCCTGTTGATGTGCCATACACACATTGCTCAGGCAATGTGCCGGCTCACCCCGCCGGTCACTGGTGATCTCGTCCACAGTCAAGAAAAACAGGATGCACACTGGCAGTGCCATTCCTCTCACATCCTGTCCAAAGCCACGACAACAGGAAACTCCTTCACCGACTACATACTGTGAGAATTTGGCAGCAGAAATTCTCTCTCGTACCCGAAACCAAGCTACAGGATGAATAGATTTCATATCAAAATCTTTGATTATTATTATAACTATTATTATAACTCTTAAAACACAAGGTGGGGGTGGACAGAGACTTAGCTAAAGAGACCTCCACTCGTTCAGACGATGGAATGTCTCATCCGCTTTCAACCCATCAGCGTGAGAAGCAGCGGTCAGAGTGTTTTGTCCTCCGTGGAGGTGCTGTTTTCAAGCCCTGTGGTTTGATGGGTGAACTTGGTACAGGTGGTGTGCTCAGTGGAGGGAGAAAATGGAGGGAAGCGTTTTCTCAGGACAAAACAAAGCCTCCAGCGGCTCATCCTCTGAGAGTTGGTTTATACTGGTTTATACTCGTCTGCTCTCCCCGAATAGCCAAACCTCCTGCAGAAAGACAAGCCTCTGGGGTTCCCCGGGGCGGCGGACTCCAGCCTCAGTGCCGTGGACAGATGGTCTCTTATCTTCAAAGAGATTCATTCTGAAAACCACGGTCACGTTTACAGATGAGCTGGTTGTTAAGTGCTGCTCTGGGACACCCGTCCCACGAGGGGAAATGTGGATTTCTCTGCTTCTTAACCCATCCTATTATATAGGAGCAGTGAGCTGCCAACATATGGGGCTCAGGGAGCAGTTAGGGGTTCAGTGTCTTGCTCAAGGACACCTTGACATGCTGTATGCAGGACCGGGGATCAAACCTGTGACCTTCTGATCGCCAGATGACCGCTCTACCCACTGAGCTATGCCGCCCCCATAGAGTTGTCAGAACTCTCTCTAGATACGGCTCTGGCCATACTATTCTCAGAGCACCACCCTCAGTTCAATGAGACATTTTAGATCCCTCATTAGTCCCATGAGGGGAAATGTACAGTTTTCTGCATTTGAACCCATCCAATTATAAAGGAGCAGTGAGGAGCGGCCATGTGGCGGCCGGGGAGCAGTTAGGGGTTCAGTGTCTTGCTCAAGGATATCTCAACATGTCATCCTTAGGATAAAGGATCAACCCTGTAACCTTGCAATTACCAGATGACCTCTCCACCCACCGAGCTATGCTGCTCCTCATATATGGCTCCTCATATGCTCATGGCTTCTTTCCAACCCCCAGCCGTAGTACAAAAGTGGAATTTGGCAAGTCATACTAAAGATCATCATTAGGGGGCGGCATAGCTCAGTGGGTAGAGCAGTCATCTGGCAGGATCGATCCTCGATCCTCCAGAAAGCATGTGGAGGTGTCCTCGAGCAAGACACTGAACCCCAAACTGCTCCCTGAGCACCACGTGGTGGCTGCTCACTGCTCCTATACAATAGGTTGGGTCAAAAATGCAGAGAAATTCAAATTTCCCCTCGTGGGACTGATAGGGGAATCTATTTATTTGTTATTTATTTAGTTTTAAATTCAAATTGATGAATTCAAACCTTGACCTAACCTAACAGTGACCATAGAAACCACAGCCTGCCCCACCCCAAGCTAAATGACAGCCTTTGAATGACACAGAAAGGTTAGTCATCCTACGATTCATCGTCAAAGACGTTTCATAGTAGGAATTAGACAGACCTCAGCAACACATGATGCACACATCCACCACCTCATTACACTTCTCAAATAAATTGACAATACTTATGGCAGCTTTGAATTTCCTCCCGTTTATCAAATGTGATTTGCTGAACTCTGCTCACCCTTGAAGATAATCTGTCATTTTCCTCTTCCCTAATTTCTTGTTTCCATCTTTCTCCATCTTTTGAGAGTGAAGTTATCACACATTAATACTTTTCCATCTGACTGGGAAACACAAATGTCCCAACTTGAGAGCACGCTAGCAGGACAAGCCAAAGTCACCTGCTCTGACAGGAGATTGGAAAAGGGCCATGTGAGATTTTCCCTCCATAAAACTGGGCCTGCATTGGGGGTAACACATCGGGGATATTATTTAGCCCCATTCCCGACAAGCTGCAAGGGCAGCGGTGCTCATTGTGCTTCAGCCCCCAGAGCCATGGACAGTCTGTCCACAGCAAAGAGACGAGGTGGGAAGACTCGGTGGAAACGGCGGTCATGTTTACGAAAAATCAAAGTGGCTGGCGTCGAGTAGTCGTCATGGAAAGGCCGCGAAAAGTAAAATGGAAAGAAAAAAAGTTGCAAAAACTGGTCAAATCAAAGGGCGAAGCAGAGAGAGAGAGCAAAAGCTTCTGCACCGTAACTTGGACAGGAGCGAGGTCCATCACACGCCACATCACAAACGCACAACATTATATTCACCGAGATGATTGTTTTGATCACCGAGTGATCAGAACCAGGCATGTTTACGCCTGGAGGGAGCCCTGGAATCAAAGGCTACGGAGACCTCTGTGGTGCCCATGATGCTCATGCTGTGGAAAGGCCATCCCTTGATCAGAGAGATCACCGACTGCTGAGCTGTGACCACACT
>OMLC01069740.1:0-13249 GCA_900302585.1 Regalecus glesne
GTGTTTCTCAGTGCACTTGGCAAACTCTGCATCCATGAATTCTAACCTTCAGTTCTCTTTGGCCCGCGACCAGCTATTTATTGTGCTAAATATGGAGACTTTATTTTTGTTGTGCAGGAAGATACTCAAGGCTCGTCTTGCACGTCCTTTCATTTATGAATGTTATCAAATGACTGTCATTGTACCAGAGTGGCAGTCGGGCCTCGGAGCTACAATCAGCCACAGACACGCTTTGGCTTTAACATCCTTGGTGGACTTTGTCGGGGCTATCGTTGGACTAATCTAATCTTCTGAATCGCAGTCTCACAGTAGTTCTCCTTTGTGTTGGTTTTTTGTGTTGGTTTTTTTTTCTTTCGGGTACTTCAAATAATTGATGCCGTCAGTATTAACTGGCATCAGGTTGATACCTTTGTTTGTTATGGAGTGGTCTAAACAGGACAATACAGTAGATAGGCTTGGTCAAAGAGGTACATGTAGTCTTCAAGCCCAGAAGCACACCTACATGTACTTCATGGTTTGGATCAAAAGGTGACTACAGCAAAACAAAACACATGATAAACAAGTTCTTCACTATTTCCTGGTTAGGTGTTCTTGTGTCTGTGTCCTACATAGTTGAGTGAGCAGTTTAAGCAAACCCAGGCTAGAAAGAGACTCAGCTCTGCTGATAATCACTGTGAAGCATGGCAAACTGTGCATTACTGATTGCTACTTGAGCTAGAACACAAATCTTCTCTTTCATCCCTTTTTGAAAGCATGTTGCTAGCTGTTCCTTAGGTCACTTGGCTGTGATTATAGCTTTTCTATTGCTGATTGGCTACAAAGCTGTGCCCAGCCCCTGCTGCAACAACATCTTACTCATAATCACAGTAAAGAAAATCCAACTGGGAATTGTCTTGATGCGTGCAAAAAAGATGAGTTGGTTCAACTGGATAAGAAGTTTTCCTAATTGAGAATTGTTACTTTTAAAAGAATAGCTGTTGAAAGTAAATGCATGAATAAATCAAAACACATCTCTACAAATGCCTGCATTTTGATATAATGTATGTCCCAAGTGTTTTATTTTGAGCATCAGCCAGCCGGGTGTTAGAGACTGAATGCCTTGGAGCAGAACGCAACCAAAGAACAATCTTTATGACATTTTTTTGGCACTGTCATGCTTTTCTCAATTGAAAATGGTGAGCTCATCCCCATAAGTCTTTTACACACCCCAATACTAGCTAGCAGGACATATGGACCCAATTATCTTTTAGGTTATTCAACAGAGCTATAGCGGATGAAGTCATACCTATTCACATACGTAGGTACACATACGAACATGCACAAGCATGCCTTCACGCGGACATGGTTTGTCCACTGTCCCCCATTGGGTTAACATGGTTGTGATCCTGTTTGGTCATTGGACTCGGTTAAATAACTCGATTACTTGCCAATTCCTGTGTCTGGGCATACACACATATTGGATGGAGACAAGACCCTTGTTTACTGGCCTGTACTGCATATTACATAAGATGTAAAGGAAGGAAAGCCTCTTTATTAGGTCATTGTATTCTTACAATGAAAGTTGTGCATATAGCCCATCCTATTGCATAAGAGCAGTCGGCAGCTGCAGTGCCTGGGGAGCAGTTGCGGGTTCAGAGTCAGATTCAAAAGACACTTCAAAAGGCTTTCTGAAGGAGGCAGGGATCGAACTAGCAGCCCTCTGGTTAGTAGACGACCAGCTCTACCTCCTGGGTGATGCAGCCGTTGTCTCCAAGCTCTGGTTTAAAACTCATGTTCCACACCCTGCCAGGATTGGTACAGCTCACTGTATATGGAGTTGTAAAGGGGCCAATGAGGTTTTAGGGAATAATGCAGTATGCGGTGCAGTAAGGTTAACATTCGCTGTTTTTATTTTTCTCTGTTGTCCAAGTCTTTGTGTCCCCTGGGTTAAACACCGAGGACACATTTCTTTGTAAGAATACAATGAGCAAATGAAGTGGCTTTCCTTCCCTGTTCCTTTCCTTTTCTCTTTAGTAAACAAGAAGATGAGGGTGTGGATGGTTGCCTTGGTCCTGCACTCATTTAAACTTTATCAGTTTTTGATTTGATTAGCTTCCAGCACCCTCTCATGGATCACATAATAATAATAATAATAATAAATAACTGATAAGGGAATCTATCTGTCTATATCTATCTAATCTATAAGGGACATCATGGCTCAGGTTTGATTCCATATCTACAGAGATGCGTGCCAAGGTGTCCTTGAGCATGACACTGTTCCCCTGACTGCCCTGCCCTGTGATAGGTTAGAAACCTATACAGAGTGTGTCCCTGCTTTTTTCCCCAATGAGGACTGAGATAGGCTCCAGTTCCCCCGTGAGCCGATTTTGGATAAGCGGTTGACGATGGGTGATAATTATTATTCTCTTTTCAGTCCCACAATGGGGAATTTTGCAATTTTCTACTTTTAACCCATCCTATTGTATAGAGCAGTGAGCAGCCACTATGTGGTGCCCAGCAGGCGTTGGAGGTTCAGTGTCTTCCTCAAGAACATGTCGACATGCTTTCTGCAGGACTGGAGATTGAACCTGCAACCTTCTGGTTACCAGACAACCACTCTGCCCACTGAGCTATGCTGCCCAGATACAGCAGGGGAAAACTTTTAAGCCTCCAACTGTCCACATGACAAACTGAAGAGGCTTTTTTTCTGGCTTTAATTGAACAGTTTAACAAAAGTCTCTGTGAGCTTTTGGCTGGTGCAGGTCTGTGTGGACTGTGATGAAGACGCCAACGATGTAAGAGAGCTGGAGCGCTCGTTAAACTGTGACAGCAAGGATTTACAACCACGCTGCTGTCACTCCACCTGGCAAACATTCGCTCTCTGGCCAACAGGATGGACGAAGTCCTTCCCCTAAAAGGAAAAAACACCTTGGAATTTATCAGACCTGCCAATCTGTGCCTCACTGAGACCTGGTTTAGTGACCACACACCAGACAGTACCCTTCATCTGCCACAGTTCCAAGTCCTCCAAGTGAACCATGAAGTGGAGGTGTCGGGGATAAAATGGGGTGGCAGCATATGCGCCTACATAAAGAAAATTTGTTGTACGGAGGTCACAGTTGAAGAAATCCTTCAGCCCTCACTTAGAGGCTATTGTTGTTGACTGTAAACCTTTATATTCACTGCAGGGATTTCCATCACTTATTCTGGTCAGTGTCTATATCCCACCCCAGGCCTGTGTTAAAGAGGGGTTAAACCACCTGTCGATGGGTGTCGACCACAAAGTCCCGGCCTGAGGTGTTGGCTCCCCCATGTTGTTTCTTTCTCTTCGTCAGCATTTATTTGGTTTCCTTGATGTACGAGTCATGGCAATCCTCCCAGCACTCAACAGCATACACTGTATTCCCCCGTATGAGCCGGGGTCTCTGATCCTTGGGTTGGAATCATTTCTAGGCCAGTGTGTTTTGGGTTTGAAAGCAACTGAGATGCGTTGCTTGGAAAATCTCCACTGTTCCAACTCCCCCACCACATGCGGAATCACCACTGGTTTATGCTTAGGCAGCTGTTGCCCTCTCTTTGATTAGCTGGTGCAGTGTTTGGGAGGCTTCCTGGCTTTGACCAAAACTCAGTTAGGATAACCACACTTAACCAGGGGCTGTTTAATGTGGTGCATCCCCCACCCCCCCAGCCTCTGAGTCAGTGGGGACGTTGTCAGCTTGGTGGTATAGAGTCCTGATGACTCTTAGTTTGTGCTCCAGTGGATGATGAGAGTCAGATCCTGATCAGTATGTGTGGATTTACTGTAAACAACTTAAATGCTGATTGTAACTATTCCCCAGTCCTCTGTGAAGAGTACACATGGCCTTTGTAATTCTAGTAATGGTCACAGAAATTAGTTGCGGTCATAATTCAACAGTGCTGTTCATAAGGATGGGGGTACCTGCACTCATTTGAGCCTGAAGAGATCACATGGATAAGCGATGAAGCATTTCTCCCAATAATCATGTACTGGTGAAAGGATTCAACTTTCTGGTATTTCTGGTAAACAAGGGATTGCTTTTAGTGACCCGATGCTTGAGGCAGGAGACAGGATTAGAATAAACTCTCTTCATTTAAGGTTTTTATCCCAAATACCTGTTTTCTAAACTACATTCTCTTCTTACTTGTAGCCTATTCAACCAAAAATGAGTTGAAAACGGTCTTTTATTTTGAAAAAATTACCATGAAGACTTCTCTTGAAGTTGCCTGTGTATGAAATGATATCTTCCACCTTTGTGACCAAGTCATAGAGTGTCATGGTCCTGTGTCTTCACCTACTTACCCTTTACAGTCTGTGGCACATAGAGCAATATGTTTTACCAAGCTACTCTCATCTGCCTAGTCTCAGAGCTTGTCATTCTGTTTTGCCATGTTAGAAACGGTAAAGATGGCAGGCTTGAAGATGAGCCGTTCTGGGGAGAAGGATGTGTGTTGTGTGTGTTTGTGCGCGCTCGTGTGTGTGTGTGTGTGTGTGTGTGGGGGAGGAATTCATCATTCTGTTCCCAGGCTGACCTTGTCTGTCTATTGTCTCACTACTTTACGGAATTTCCTCTCATGTGCCGATGCACTTCAACACGGCTCCTGGCACCATTTTTTAGTGACCACATAAACTTCAACTATTTCTTTAGAAGGCCATACATCAGAAGTCACTTTTAGAAACCTTTAGAAGAATGGGATTGCTTCCACAACAAAGTTGGACTGTAAATTTCTTACAACAAAAGGTTACCGAATATGCTACTGTACACTGCAAAAGGCTTTCCCATTCCCACCAGATGAAGGCAAGGGATATGAAATATTGCACACAAGTATCCGAAACCCACAGCAAACCTTTGTAAGAATACTTTGAGAGATCCATCTTATGTGTTATGATTAGTCCCCACATTGTGGGGGTGGACATAGACTTAGATGGAGTTTGGGGGATTAAGGTCGGATGCCCTGTGGTGAGTTCGAACCCACTGCCTCTGGCTCGTTAGTTCCTGAAGTATGCACTCTTTCAGAATTTTTAAATCACTGAAAAGTTGGTTTGTCACAAGGAAAGATAGTATTTAATATATGAGTTGCTAAGAAAATGTGTGCAATCTATTGGTTTGCAACCATGGACCAACCTGGTCCTAGAAACTGCCCAGATCAGTTATGGCAATCTTGTAGCCGTAGTCTTTAGCATAGAGTGAGCTGCCGTCTGAGTCCTCACCATGACCCAGATATAGACGGGAAGAGCAGGTTCATCAGGCTTGGGAATAGGTTGACTCTGTGTAGGATTAAGGGCATGTCAAGGTAATAGAGAAAAAGACAGTGTAGGGCAGGTTTATTTTATCACAGCCCCACATCTGGAGGTATATTTCTGAGTCTCTCTTATTTTCCCGTCTTCTAGGCTTAGTCTGAATCCGGTACTTGAATCTTCATCCTGACACACGCTCTCAGAGTACGGAGTATTCACTGCCCTAGATTAGTGACTACTTTAGCACAGCTGCCTCCAAAATCCGAACTATAAATAAATCTCCGCTCGCAGCATAGTCATTGAACTTCATGTAATATTTGACCTGGAAGTGAAGAGAAGTTTATTTTCGTAGTTTTTAAAAATAAGAATTAGATCAAATAGCTGTGTTACTTTTGACTTGCAGTCCTTGGTTTGCCATATCAGATATACTAGTTTTCTTCATTCCCCCAGGTAACCCACAAGCAGGTCTTTGTCTGTTATCTGTCAGTAAATACAGGTATCTCTCCCCTCTATCAGGTCTTTGAGGTCAAGTTGTTTAAGTGTGCCAAGTGGTTGGCAAACATTAGAACTAGATGTGGTGGAATACAAATTGTTCTCTGGGCTCTTTGTCTGCTGCTGTTTGTCTGGCGTTGTTGAGGCCAGGTGTTTCTAGGCCTCTACTTTAACTGTATCATTAACCTCTACCCCCAGAAATGAGCCAAATGGTGGTGGTCATCTCAAGTTGTCCCTTATACTTTGTAGTCTGTGTCAGCAGAAACGCTTTTCCAGCATAGTAGATGGTAGGCTGGCCTCCCATAGTGGCCTGGGAGGCAACAGGATCCTGGGGGCTCACTTAAGGGGGACTCTGACAGACACAACACTTGACTGACTTGTACTTGGTAACTCTAATTCACAAGAGTGATGGGAAAAGTGAGGCAGGGAGAGATAGAAGATGGAGATGATTGTCCAACTCATGCCCAGGGTCAAAATGAACACTACAGCAACAATCTCTCATGTTTCAAAACCGCAGATTGCCCCAGGATACTGGTTACTGCTACTGGTCAGTTTGAGGACTTAAACGGAACCACATGATTGGAGCATGCTGTGTTCACAGTGGGTGCATTGCTTAGTGTGGGCAGACGGCCTTTGTGACGCCATGTCAAAAGGGAGGCGAATCCTTGTTAAGTGTAGTGTAACCCGAGGAGTCTGAGTGTGTGTGTGTGTGTGGGGGGGGGTCCCCTGAGTGTGTTATTGTATGTCTTCTCATATGATGCAACCAGCTGAGATCTTAGTTGAGTGTGATCGGTATTGAGTGGTTAACTTAAATGCATTTACAGCATTACTATTTAGCTTAAAGCAATGCCTTAGGACACGAAGGACTGCTAATGTTCAAGCTGAAGGATTGTCATTATAAAATGTGTTTTATGATAGTCCTACCAACAGAACATGCCACAAGAAGCCTCTTTTAGTTATTTAGATGTTTTATGTGTAATGTATAAATTTACTGTTGCATGAAACCCAAGATAAGTGTTTGAACAACTCCACTATGATGAATGTCTTGTAACTTAAAACTGGATTTGGTTTTGCAGCTAGTGATGTGTTTTATCCAATTAAGTCTAAGGTTGGATAATATATCAGATATACTCAATGCATTTTTGCTTGTTCTATGTGGGATGTAGTTAATGGCTATATCCTGAACATCGAGTATGAATTGTCACATGATTTTATTAAGCCGCCAGCATGAGACTTGAATTGAGGTTTCACATCTCTAGCTATTTGCTATTGCTCGTTTCCTCACAGACACAAAAAGGATGTACTTATATATGTCACACACACACACACGCACATCCATTCATCCAGGCCGCTCCCCTGGGCAATTGTGTGTGACATATACAGGGTGAGATGAGACATGTGTTTTTGTTCTGGAGTTAGCAGAAGAAGTGAAGCAGGTTTATTATTGTTAGTGATGCATGGATCACACTTCTATCTGCGAGCACCATGATTACTATGTGGACCAGGTGGGCCAAGTGGGGGAATTTACCATTCTTATTAACAGCAGATGGGTTGTGGGTGAGTGAAATACTATTACAGTTGGCTGCCCCTGTTAGGGGCTGGTTCCTGTCTTCTGCATCTTCCTCTGTCACACCAGCCACCTGCATGTCCTCCCTCACCACATCATAAACCTCCTCTTTGGTCTTCCTCTTCTCCTCTAGCCTGGCAGCTCCATATTCAGCATCCTTCTCCCAGTATACCAGCATCTCTCCTCCACACATGTCCAGACCATCTCAGTCTGGTCTCTCTGGCTTTGTCTCCACACCCTCCACCCTGAGCTGTTCCTCTAATATACTGGTTCCTGATCTGGTCCTTCTTCATCACTCCCAATGTAGATCTCAGCATCTTCACCTCCTCCAGCTCCACCTCCTGTCTGTCTGTCAGTGCTGCCGTCTCCGCACCAGACAACATAGCTGGTCTCACCACCATGTGTAGACCTTCCCTTTCCAGTAAGATTCCTGCTGCATGTAACGTGCACGGCAGCAGGACAAGGACAGGCTCTCAGAATCTACAACTCTTTAATAACACCATTTCCCGTGCAGAGCTGGGCTTTGCCTGAACGACTACGTGTCTTCATTAAATCCAGTGGTGTCTGTGTGGAGCCAAAAGGAAGCCCCAAGATTAAAATGGATTTTGCTTCACGATCTGGCATTTATGACAGGCAGGGACAATGTAGGCCGAGCGGGAGATTTAAGTGTCATTATTCACACGTCTCAGCAAAAAGGCTCTTGGATCCCAGCAGAACACATATGATTAATGACCAATATTGGGTCGGCGCCATTGTTTGACCTGAAGAAAGCCCTTTTTGGGTCAGAACACACCAGCTCTCATCCATGTCAGTGACCTCCCTCCTCAGTCCACAGAGTCTCGTGCCGTGTGGTTGCCCCCAGGTTCTACTGTTTCGAGCTTGCAGCATACCCTCCATTTTTCCAGGTTTTGTCTCCTGCTTTCCGATGAGAACATGTTCAGAACCATGTCGTTAAAACACTCGTTCTCACTCCCAGGATGCATTGGGATTTAGGGCACTTTAACTGTCAGACTGCTTTTCTCTCAGGTGTGCCTGAGGAATACAATCACCATTTCCCCGTGTGATGACAGAGAGGGGAATAGTTCAAAAGGAGGAAAGAAAACTGCAACAACCGCAGTTCTTCAGGGGACAGACCTAATTCTGCTCCCTGGAACTCATTCTATCTGAGTTTCTCTTCTCTTTCTCTTGTCTGATCTCCTTTCACGGCCACACCTCACCCAGCAGAATGCACGCTCAGTTTTTCCCCAGTGGGCCGCTTTAATTTTTATTACCTCACCAGCGAAAGTTTCATTTCACCCACACGTTCCCTGTTTTCTGACACTGTTCCTCCTCCGTTCTCTCGCACGTTAGGGATTCATCCCCAGCGGTAGAGGAATTCATCACAGTGGTGATGCAGCAGCGTTTTGAATTAGCAGCAGCGGGACACTGGCCTCTGCCACACCAGAGTTAGTAGGAAATGAGGGCACGGGGACCCTCCATAGAACACGGAGCGAGACAGCTGATGTGATGTGGTCATCTCTGAAGGATGACCGGCTCCTGGTCATAACTTACGTCTCAAACTGACAAACCTTGATTTGTTCAGATGTTTTAATCTTAAAGCGGGTGGTCAGTGTGAGGCAGTAACTCAAATTTTATGAATTCTAATTTTGTCTGAGCTTTATTGTAAAGTCTTCTGTACTCCAGTCCTTAGAACTCCCAGTCGGCCATGATGGTTTGCAGTAAGAGGGATGTCTGCGTCTCATCCACACGTAGAAAAAAGAAGCATCGGAGTAGCTGTCCTGCATCTGAAACAGGGACGTGTGAAGGAGGATGGGTACCGTAATCTGGAGGAGACAGCAGCAGGAGGAAAGAGGGAGATAAGTCTGACATCTCATGATGCATAATTGTCCTCTTTCCACTCTTGGTCAATAACTGAAGATTACTGGAGTGTCTGACCGAGTCCGAGCTGCAGGCAGACGGATATGCAGACCTCCAGCAGTGGTTGTGGTTCTTGGGTGTATTCTAGGGAAGATGTGTGCACACTGTAGAATTGGTACTTTGGGCTTCGGATCTCATTGATCGTTCATCACAGTATTCCATGATGACGGAAAAGGTAAAATTGTCTCCAAGCCACTCACAGGAGATGGCCCCATCCTGTCCCGACATGTTTCTAAGATAAGGAAGTGGGTCGCATGGCGTCAGCTGTCCATGGGAAAGTGAATGAGGGTTTCAATGAAAGCTCAAACTGTACCTGTTCTCATCATGGCCAGCAGCTGAGCCGGTCACTTTTGCTTATGCTCCACCTTAAACTGGGTTCACACACTTGGCTCAAGTTTTCTGACTGGAAACCCAACCTGAGCTATACGGTGTCATCTCAGTGAACACGCCTGTCCTGGATGAGATCTCAACATCTCTGCGCAAATAGGATCACATCTGGATTTCTAGTAATAGACTTGGCATCACTGCGCCCCCTCCTGGTTGATTTCTGTCATGAGTATGATTGCCTGGAGGCGTCCAGGTATTCTTTTCCTTTGACGTGTTATGCATGTGAAAAAAGATCAAATGTCCCCTCCTCTACCGATGGAGATGGTCTGATCCCAACCATCTTTCCGTGCTCCTCTGTGCCGACAGCACAAACCTCACCGTAGATACAAAAATACATTTGTCTGGAAATAGAACAGAATTGTTTCATTTGCCACAAGACAAAGGCTGGTTGACTTTGTCCTCTTCAACCCATCCCATTGGAAAGGAGGATTGAGAACAGCCGCAGTGCTCAGGGAGCCGTTCGGGGCTCCAGGACACCTTCACATGCTTTCAGCAGGGGCCGGGGATTGAACCACTGATCTCAAATTACTAGATGACCACCCTACCCCCTGAGCTGTGTCAGGCCTGGTACAGAGAATGCAATACAAATACAGGGAATATAGCCACAGAATTGATTCAACAGGCCCATGCAGAAAGTCTGTCACAGTGTCCTTGAGCAAGACACTGAGCCCCTCACTGCCCAGGCCCTGTGATGGACTGGTGACCTGTCCAGGGAGTTTCCTCACCTTTCATCCAATCACCACTAGCATAGACTCCAGCGTGAGTCCGCGAACTGACTTCAGATAAGTGGTTGATGATGGATGGATGGATGGATGGAGACTGAGCTGTGCAGCAACCAGTGAAGGTGATGCACCACCATAGGCTCTGAAGGCTCTGGTGGCATGGTTGAATGTGGACTCTGATTCGTTTAGGCAATGTGACCCATAGGAAGGTAATAACGAATGAGGGGCATGTTGCAAAAGCAGCTAATAGCTACCAGGGCCTATTTCCAACAGGGGAAACCTTGTTAGAGGGCTTATGCAGCAGCCGCCAACTGACAACACGCTCACTGTGAGCAGCACCGCCGTGGGCTGTGTCCCTTCATGACCTGATTTGAGATGTGTATTTATTATACATTTTGCATCGTCTCACGCAGCAGACACTGTGATCCATCCTATGGTGTAGGAGCAGTGAGCAGCCGCAGCAAACCAGGGTGAGGTCAGGGGTTCAGTGTTTTGCTCAAAGACGCTTCAACATACTTTCTGCAGGGGCCGGGGATCGAACCTCTAATCCCGTGATTTCTAGACGGCCGCCCTGCCTCCTGGGCTGTGGCAGCCTTCCAGTGTCCATGTGCAGACGTCTCAGAGCACCAGACAGTAATGGTATCCTAGTGCACATCAGGTGGATAGCTCATCAGTAGTGACACGAAGCCAGCTGCACAGGCCAGTTTGATAATAGAACTGAAGACCACATCTGGAAGGAAGTGAGTCTGGAAACAGAATGTTGTTTAGCCTGTACCGGATGAAGGAAGCCAATCTGTCAGTCTTGACAGAGGATGGGAGTTCTGTCCACCATAAGGCCACTGTGGTAGGGACTCGGTCACATGTGATCTGCACTCTAGCGGGTGAGCCACCGAGTCTCCCTGCTATGGTGCTGTTTCTGTTAGTTTGCTGTCCGTCTCACAAGTGGATTAAGATTTGGGCTGTTGATCTTTTTAAAATCACATCTTTAGGTAATGCTCTGCTCTGCTCTGCTCCGCTGACCCAATCTGCCTCCCGTGAGGAGGAGCCGGGTAGTCGGGGAGGGGAGGGGGGGTTTGCTCCCTCAGGATGAACAGAGAGGAGGCTTAACATAAAATCCCATCCTGCTCCAATGCTCCTTCTGGAATATACTGTCATGTGGCATCTTTATGAGTTTCAGAAAGTTGAGATCTGTAGTTCGGCTTCTGAGTAATCTCTATCATGTGCATCACCTCTGCACAGAGGACTGCATTAGACGGGCCGGGCTGGAGCCGAGGGTCGTGTGTGGTTGTCGGGTGTCGGCTAACGTGCTGCGGAGCCACTTCCTTACTATTTGGGTTTCATTTCTTCTTTGATTTGTAGTTTTTATTCTCTTGGATGAAGGATTCAATTCAAATCACACAGCGCTGATTAAGTCAGGCTGATCTCAGTGATCAGATTTAACTTTTCACATCTACAGAGACATATTTAAGATGTAGCATGCGGCATTGCTCAGGAGGTGTGTGTGGGGGGGTATCTAGTAACTGAAAGGCCGGTGACTTGATCCCTGGTCCTAGCAGAAAGCATGTCGCGGTGTGCAGGGTGCTTCCCTGCCTGTGTCCCGATGAGTGCTGGGATAGCCCCCAGCTCGACTCCCTGACCCGACTGTGGAGAAGCGTTTGAGGACGGACACATTCTACTCCGGCCCTGTACGCAGCCCCTCAGGTCATCCCGTCTGAAACGGGCTGCGTTAGCTAGTTTTAGCTGTGTCTTTAAGGCCCCCCTACCCAAAAGGCCCACTTGCTTTCTTCTGCAAGGCCGACTTTCAGAAGCCCACTGAGGGGCAGTACCCAGTCCGTGTGAGCACCTCCTTGTCCCCTGGCCAGTGCTGAATCCTCAAATTAGTCAAAAGGCAGGGATCGTGGAAATGTGTTACACGGTGATGAGTAACAGAAGACTACGTCGGACTGCAAACGAGGCATTTCAGGCAGTGTTTTAACCCCTTTGGTGTGAACTGTGGTCTTTGGTGACTCTTTAGACATTTTACCTGCAACCCCCCCCTCCTCCAGCTCCACAACACACTACAGGAAAGGGAAAACCCAGTAACTATGATGTGTCCCCTTTGAAGGTGATGCAGATCATGTCTCGCGGAGACGGCCGAGCATCTTCCCACCTGTTTGACGGCCCAGAGCAGCCGGCTGTAGCAGTAGACCATAACCACGATGGGCAGACCCAGGCAGAAGATGAAGAGGCAGATGATGTAGGCGTGGGACTGGGCCGTCCGGGCCTTCCAGGACACGGAGCAGCTCGTTCCGGCCCCCTCTTTCTCGTAGCTGCTCCACCCGAGGAGAGGAGGTACCGTCCACAGCAGCGAGTACAGCCAGGAGCCTCCCACAGCCAGGAGGGGCTTGCGGTAGTCAGGACTACGCTTGTTTAACACGGTTAGCGTGCTGTAGCGGTCATAGGAGAGGATCACCAGTGAGATGAGGGACACGATACCTGATGGAAGAGACGGAGAGAGAAATAGTATAATAGTACTGGGTCCTCTGAAGAGCTGAGACTCTAGCGCCGCCCTGCTGACTGAACATTCTCCTGTTCCGAAGGCAGACAAAGGTTTCAAATGACAAAGGCAATACACACACACACACGCAAACACACACACACACCTGGAGGTGTGTGTGCTCAGGTGTGTGTGTGTATGTGTGCTCAGGGGAGAAAGGTGGCACGGTGCAGATGTCAGATTAAATTCATTACACAGGTTTACTCCCTGCAGGGTCAGTCGAGTCCTGGGAAATGTCACACAGACGTGTGTTGTCCTTTCTCACTCGTACCACCACCTCCAGATGAAGGGGAAATCTGTGTGTGTGTGTGTGTGTGTGTGTGTCGGGGGGGGGCAGAGGTTCTCTCTGTGGACAGGTAGGTGGTGGGGACTCAGACACAGCACTGCGCCTG
>OMLC01069796.1:0-10085 GCA_900302585.1 Regalecus glesne
CTCCACAGCTACTCTATGGGATTAAAGTCCGGAGACTGACTGGCCACTCCATGACCTTAATGTGCTTCTTCTTGAGCCACTCCTTTGTTGCCTTATTCATATGTTTTGGGTCATTGTCATGCTGGAACACCCATCCACAACACCCATCAGTGTCCTGGCTGAGGGAACGAGTTTCTCACCAAAGATATTTGGTGAGAACCAAAGATATATCCGAAATTTCCCCCAGTGGGACTAATAAAGGAATATCTTATCTTATCTTATCTTATATCCTGGTACATTCCCCCAAATTCTCCCTTGTAAATTTGATGTGGGTGTCCACTGAGTTAATGTGTTCAGTGAACTGTGGTGTGTCCTGGGGATTTAATTTTAACCCAGGTGTCGTCCACATACCTGAACCAGTGACTAGGTGGATTCCCTGGATATGAAGCCAGAGCCTTCCTCTCTACTTCCTCCATGTATAAGTTGGCCACTATAGGAGAAACAGGGGAACCCATAGCACACCCATGCTTCTGCCTGTAGTATTGCCCCTGATACGTGAAGTATGTAGCCTGAAGGCATAGTTTCAGCAGCAGACACACTTGGTCAGAGTTAAGGGTGGTCCTGTCTCTGAGGGAGAGGTCGTCCTGTAATTTCTCACGGACAACCTCAACTGCCTCATCTACAGGGACACACGTAAAAAGAGACGTAACATTGAATGACACCATCGTTTCATCATCCGCCATGTTAATGTCCCTCACCTTCTTAACAAAGTCCACAGTGTTAAAAATATGATTATTTTCATCACTGCCTACTAATGGGTTTAGAACAGAAGCCAGAAACGTTGAGATATTGTAGATGACCGAATTAATCATGCAAACAATTGGTCTTAAGGGCACATCCTTTTTATGGATCTTGGGTAAACCATACAGACTAGGTGTAGCTTCCCCTGGATAAAGCCTATAGTACAACAATTTGTCTATAGCCTTGTCCTGCTCTAGCTGTTTAAGACAATCTATAACTTTTTTCTTGTACTTACAGCCTGGATCTTTCTTAAGGGGCTCATACGTGGCTCTGTCGCTAAGCAGCGTCATTACCTTCGCATGGTAGTCCGTCTGGTTTAACACCACAGTACATCTGCCCTTGTCTGCCGGGAGGATGATGATATCTTCGTCCCTACCGAGATTCAGGGGCGCCTTTCTCTCGTCTCTGCTGATGTTGGACGGCGGCACTTTGGCAGAGTTAAGACAGGCAGATACCTTCGTTCTCAGTTCCTCCACTTCAGTGTCCGTAAGTTTGTTGTTACAGATCCCTGATTCGGTGGCTGTGATGACTTCCACCACCGGAATTTGTCGCGGTGCAACTGAGAAATTTAGTCCCTTGCCCAGGATGTCTCTCTCCACCCGGGTGAGTTCTCTGTCGGACAGGTTCCTCACCCACTGGTCTGCTCACCATCGTTTAGCTGGTCTGTTCCGTGCTGTCCACCATTGAGGGCCTTCGTCATCTGCCGATGGTTCTGGCGAGCAGAAAGTAAGTCAAACTTCCTTTTCTGCCTGACTTTGGACCTCTCGTGCTGCGCTAGACGAGCCTTCTCTGTAATCTCCGTCACACCTTGTAGAGAAGTCTCATCTAGACACGCCGTCAGTCTCTGGAGGACCTGGTCTCAGCATGTCGATGGCGAAGACGATGTGTCTCACCCGATCATTTAGTAGACCCTTCTGCGCCTTCTGGATGATCTTGCCCGCTTGGTGCCCCTTGGTAGGCAACTTCATTTGAAGGCTAGTGGGCGTCCAATGGCTCTGTCTGCATCTGAGGGTGAATATGAGGTGGTTCCTGTGATCGGCGATCTTACGTGCCATTTGCTCGTACTCACACACAAGTTTTAGGCAGTCCTCGCCGAAGTGCGTCAAAATGTCTTGATGCATTCTCAATAATCCAGGTAGGAAAATCACAAAAATAGGTGAATCTGTTCAACTGGATCAGAAGTTTTTTGAGAAACGTTTCGTCATTCACCAGGTGACTTCTTCAGTCTGAGCTGAAGGCAAACATCCCCCTTCTTATAAACGGTACCTTGATACCACACAGCAATCGGCTGGTTTCATATGCAAGTTGGCTGATCAACTGCACATTCAGTGGCAATGAGCACCATTCACAAAGGATTAGCTCAGACTGAAGAAGTCACCTTCTGAGTGATGAAACGTTTCTCAATAAACTTCTGATCCAGTTGAACAGATTCACCTCTTTTTGTGATTTTCCTACCTGGATTATTGAGCATGCATCAAGACAGACCCAAAGCATGTTTCCACTGCCATGCTTGATAGTGGGGATGGTGTTCTTGGGGTCTAAGTCAGCTTTTTACGTCCTCAAAACACGGCAAGTCAAATTGATCCCAAAGAGCTCGATTTTAGTCTCATTTGACCACAGCACTTTCTCCCAAGCTTCCTCTGAATCATCCAGGTGGTCATTGGTAAACTTCAGACCAGCCTGGTCGTGTGGCTTCTTGAGTTGGGGGACCTAGCGGGCACTACAAGATTTCAATCCATTACAGCTTAGTGTGTTACCAATGGTCATCTTGGTGACTGTGGTCCCAGCTGCCTTTAGATCTCTTGCCGTGTAGTTCTGGGTTGTACCCTCACCTTTTTCATGGTCAGCTTCACTCCATAAGGTGAGATCTTTTTTTCTTCTTTTTTAAATTGTATCCCTGTTTTTTTCCACCTGAATTCCCCAAGTTACCTGATGCTAGGTCAGTCACTTTGATACCCTCTAGAACGTCGACCGGAAGGAGGAAGCCGTAGCATGTGAGTCCTCCAGGTCACGTGACGGATGACTAGCCCTTGCACACGTCGCGGTCTTGCAGGGAAAGCACAGTGCTTGGCCATCAGAGGAGAACCAAACAGAGTTCTTTCTGTTACCTTAACCGAAAGCGCCCAGACGACCCAGAGGGGGACACCAGCGAACCCAGAATAATTTATCCAACCTAAACCTTATACCCATGTGAGGCTTAGCCAATTATACCCCACTAACTTTGGACCGCCGGCCGTGGTTGGAAATGGCACAGCCGGGATTAAAACACCCAACTGCATGACCCAGAGATGCACTGAACATAGGTGCCTTAACCCATTACACCACCAGAGGCCCCATGAGGTGAGATCTTGCGGGGAACCACAGACCGAGGGATATTTTAGGTCAATTGGTGTTTCTTCTATTTTCTAATTATCATACTAATAGTCGACTCCTTCTCACCAAACTGCTTGCCACTGGTCTTGTAGCTCATTTCAGTCTTGTGCAGGGCTACAATTTTGTCCCTGATGTCCTTAGACATTTATTTGGTCTTGCCTGCTGTGGTGAGGTTGGAATCTGATGAATTGATTTATTCTTTGGACAGGTGTCTTTATACAGGTAACAAGAACTTTATTAGGGGTATTAAGTAAGAGGACTAATCTGTGGGCCTCCTGGTCACATACCAGTTCTGTTACAAAGTCACAAAATCAGCAGGGGGTGAAATGCTTTTTTTTCTTTTTTCTTTTTTTCTTTTTGGATTCCCTTATCAGTCCTACAAGGGGAAATGTGGAATTCTCTGCATTTGACCCATCCTATTGTACAGGAGCAGTGAGTTACCACCATATAGTGCTCACGGACCAATTAGGGGTTCAGTGTCTTGCTCAAGGACACCTCGACATGCTTTGTGCACGACTGTGTATCGAACCAGCAACCTTCCGATTGCCAAATGGCCACTCTACCTACGCCGCATTTCAATTGGTTGTTGCTACGAATCAACCAAGGGCCTCAATAGTATGGCTCAGGGGCTACATGTGGCCCGTGAGCCATGTGTTGAGTAGCTAGGCTCTAGACTATCGAAAAGCCACCTAATGTATCCTGGTAAACATCTTGCTTTTCTCTCAGGGTGTGCTCCCCCAGCCTTTCTTTCAATAGACTTCCCACAAGACAGTAAGGCAGTGGATGGCCATGACCAGCCTCCTGGGACCACTGCATCCTGGGGATCCCCTACCAAGTTAGCCAGAGGATGTGAGGCACCCAGTTAGTGTGTGTCCAAGAGAAGTCCTGGCAGAGGTCTTGGTGAAGGAGAGGCTGTATTGGTGGGGGAAGGTGAACACAGTAGACTGCTTCCTTGTTCACCACAAAGGGCTGACCAGGAATAGCAAGCTGTAAGACAGAGGTTAGAAAACAGGTGAAGGACAAGCAATCATGCATCTTCCCACGTGTTGAGTAGGTAGGGTATATTTTAAAATGGCTGCCTCTCACTGCATTTTCTTTCTACTTCTTTGCTATCTGCCTTTGTTTGCTTTGCCTTCCATAGCATACACCATCAACCATTTTGAACCACTTTTACATGTCATGATTAATCCTCATTCTATGGGAATGGACATGGAGGATAAGGGATTAAGGTTGGATCCCTTTCTTGATACCTGTGGTGGGATAGAACCAGCAACACCTGACTTGTCATTTCCTGAAGTGCATAGTCTACTTCTAAGCTTCCATAGTGTTCACCAGGGGTTGACAATCTTTCGGTTGTCCTGTGCCACTTTGGAAAGTAAAAACGGATAATTTCAGACCCAAGTGTGAGTTATTTTCATAATAGATTGTTTACCTATTAATTCATAGCTACTGCTTGTCTCCTGTCCAGATTCGATGTACCAAAAATCTGCAGTCTACTCCCACAGATACGTAGTAGTATTTGTGCACAGAATAACATTAATTTAGTATTGCCAATTAAGTGTGACCATTGCTTTTCGCAATATCTGGTAACCACAGCTAGACATATAACATAATTTACATCCGCACTCTCATCAAGGGAGTGAACTGAGTACTGATGCTTTGTTCAATGCAAGGGTTTGCTGGTGCCTTACATTTTCATCTATGTCTTTAAAGCGCCTCTACAGTTCTCACAGAAACTGGCATTTTTTGATCCTGTTGATTTATTGTGTCTTTGTTTGGTAACCCACTCTATATGACCTTTGAAGTGTTGGGGACAGCCTCCTTTATATACTCTCCATCCAAGAATGGCTTCCTATGGCTTCCGAATTACCCAAGTTGCCTAATACTGGGTCATTTGCTCTGATACCCCTCTAGAATGTCGACAGGAAGGAGCAAGCCATAGCATGTAAGTCCCTCAAGTCATGTGACAACAAGCCCTCGCTATTTCCCACATCACGGTCTCGCAGGGAAAGCACAGTGCTTTGCCGTCAGAGGAGAATGAAGCAGAGTACTTTCCGTTCACTTAACCTGAAACGCCCAGACGACCCAGAGGGGGACACTGGCAAACCCAGAATACTTTATCCAACCTAAACCCTATACCCATGTGAGGCTCAGCCAATTATGCCCCACTAACTTTGGACCTTTGGCTGTGATTGGAAACGGCCTAGCTGGGATTCAAACACCCAACTGCATGACCCAGAGATGCACTGAACATAGGTCCCTTAACCCTCTATGCCACCATTTTCTTTTAACCCAATACATGTGATGCCAAGTTATCCGTGAGCTAATTTTTTTGTTCATCTGTACAGGTGAAGCTTAAACTATAGCAGGATAGGAGTGGAAAGAAGTTTATGTTTTAGAAACTATACAAGAGTTCACAAAATATGACAGGAGGTGAGAGTTTCAATGTATAAGCAATTTGTATGATCATTTTTATATTTTTTTTTCTTGTGAGTAATGGTGGCCACTGGCGACTGCCCGAAAAAATGGTCACAAAATTAAAAAGTAAGTTGCATCGGCGACCATTTTAGTTGCTATCTGGAGCCCTGCAATAGCTTTTATCAGCATGGTTTTGTTTGTAATGGTTCTAGATCAGGGGTGCTCAATATGTCGATTGCGATCTACCAGTCGATCGTAAAGGTAGTGTGGGTAGATCTCATGATGTTAACGAAACAGACGTCAGCCTATCATCGACTATCATTTGTGATCGACTGGTAGATTCCTATCGACGTATTGAGCACCCCTGTTCTACATTGTTCATTTCTTGATTTTCAGTACTGTTTGATAACTGCACTCAGTACAGGCACTCCATGTCAGTTTGCTAAAAATGATAGTATTCAGTAATTGGTTTTACTTATGTTTTATCCAGTGATGCCTCATCTCATGTGGTGTTGATATCCTGTGGTGCAATTATTAAATCCTTCACTGATCCTACCACATGTGCTGAAATCATAAAAAGCTGCCATTTGTCTTCTTTGATCAAACCAAACAAAAATGTGTGCATTTGTGTGGACTGTAGAGGAGATACTGGCATTGATTGAAAAACTAAACTGCAGTTTTCATCACTGTAATTTCTCTGTGGGAATTCCTATTCCTGATTTCAGCTCCAATGCTAATGGCACACAGATGACAAGCTTTCACATTACTCCTTGCCAGAACGACATGGCATACATTGGCTTCATTATAGTCCCAGCATGATAATGGCAAGATTTTTAGATTTATTAATTGAGCATTAGCTAGGGGATAGGACATTATTAGTATTAACTTCCTCATGCTTCTTGTCAAATATAGAGTATTCGTTGGATTCTTTATTGAGAATCCTTTTATTGAATTACAGTTGTAATCAAAAGTATTTAACCCTCTCTGTAAATCAGGTTTATTAGCAAATATACAAACTAGCAACTGTTTACAAAAACAAATCAAACAAGAACATTTTAAATAGCTCAATACAACTAATATTACAGGTGGTTTCTCCAAATTCAACAGAAATGCTGCTTTTAATGACTGCTGCAGTCTCAAAATTATTCAACCCCCTCATGACAAACATCTTTAGTACTTGGTAGAGCACCCTTTTGCTGTTATGACCTGCTGCAAACAAGATGCATAGCCAGACACCAGCTTCTGGCTGCGTTCCGGAGGAATCTTAGCCCATGGGCAAAGACCTCTAGCTCTCTAATACTCTTGGGTTTACATGCTGCAACTTCCTTTTTCAAATCCCACCAAAGAATTTCAATGGGGTTCAAGTCAGGTGACTGATGGCCACTCTAGTATCTTCCAGGACATCTTCTGAAACCAAGCCTTAGTGGACTTTGAGGTATGCTTGGGATCATTGTCCTGCTGGAAGGTCCAATGACGCCCAATCCTCAGTTTCCTCATTTTTTGTTGAATTAGGAGAAACCACCTGTAATAGTTCTGTTGAGCTATTTAAAAGGTTCTTGTTTGATTTTTTTAAATTTATTTTTTCATGAACAGCTGCTGGTTTGTATATTTGACTAATAAACCTGATTTGCAGTGAGGGTTGAATAATTTTGATTGCAACTGTGTGCTTGAAATAAAGACATTTGAATTTGAATTTTACATGGATGTATATATGGTACTTACATTCTTAACACAAACACACTTACTTTATGAGTGGAGCAAACTACCCAAATATATACTGGAGAATGCTTTCTCATTCAGACACAACCTATTTGGATAAGAGTAGCCCACTTTTTGTATACTCTACCATTCTGGCTATGTTGTTTTTGATATGTGCCTAGTCTTTGTCCAAACCAACAAGAAATCAATGCTGGTTCATTTGTACTGCTGAACAAGCATATGAATGAATGAGTCTTTATATGTGTGTGTGTGTCTGTGCATGAACAAATGGATGTGTTGAATCCGTATGGGTTTAGACAAAGGTTTGGCACGAGCAATTACCGAGGTAATCAGAATGGTGCAGTGTGTTGAGAAGGGATTGACCTCTCTCCCACAGATTGGCTTGGAATGCAACTCACATGTCTGAGGTACTGAAAAGATTCCAAATGTCGGATCAGATCTGGCTTGGCTTTTGGACCATCGTCTCTTAATCAATATACATACATAAAAAAAAGATTTTGACCAGTGTATTTCTTGTTTGCTAGTGAGACTCCGTAACGCAGTGGGTTTTCAGCACATACTTTGCATCTGATGGTGTTTTAGAGAAAACTTTTTACATCCCAGAGCTGCATAGAAAATCTTGTCATCACATCTCATCCCAAAGTATCTCGTCTAATCTGTAGAGAGATCTATTTACGTTACATTATATGACATTCCAGGGATTTAGCAGACGCTCTTAACCAGAGCGATGTACAACAAGTGCATAGGGTCAAGAGACAAAAGATACTGGAGCAACACTAGAAGCTAGATAACAATCCTAGTGTCATCATAACACTCCGACGCAACATCAACTAAGGAACATAAACCTAAAATAAACTAACACGATTTCATGTGCCTAAACCAAGTACATCAAAATCAAGAAAAGGAATAGGGCTAAAACTAGGAGTTAGAGATAGGACTGGATGGGGAGGAGGAAAGGTACAGGCGGAAGAGATGAGTTTTTAATTTGCGCTTGAAGATGGTCAGGGTTTCTGCGGTTCTGACTGCCATGGGAAGGTCATTCCACCAGTGAGGAGCCAGGACAGACAGTACTTGTGACCAGGAGGTGCAGATGTGGAGAGGGGGAGGTGCCAAGCGACCAGAGGTGGCAGAACGGAGAGGTCTGGTTGGTGCATTGGGTCTGATGAGTGTCTGCAGGTATCCAGGTGCTGACCCCTTGACTGCCTGGTATGAAAGCACCAAAGTCTTAAATTTGATGCGAGCCATAACAGGCAGCTAGTGGAGGTCAATGAGGAGGGGCATGACATGAGAATGCCTGGGGAGGCTGTAGAGAAGGCGAGCAGCAGGATTCTGATCTCAGTTTGTTAACAGACTAAAAGCTATAGAGAGCACTTCAAGAGGTACCGTAAACAGCGCTGTGGACTCTCAAACCTCATGTTACATTTTCCATTCCCAGCTCTCCAGGCCTGTTGTCCAGGCTGCATGGGAACACTACCTGAATATTTTTCCAAATAATGAACATTTTCCTTAAAGGTCGTTTAAGCTGAGTCCATGTATCATTATTTATCTGTCACTCAGAGAAGCTGGCCATTGTGACGGTAACGAGAGGAACATGGAGATCTCACCATAATGAACCTAAAAGCCCCTGTCTCCCCATCATCATGCCTTTGACCTTATTTTTCACTTTTTTGTTGCTCTCCCTTTTTTTCTTTTTTTTTGTTGTTCTTTCTCTCCACTATCATATGCCCTCCCCTCTCTCTGTCTCTCTCCTCTTCCTTGCTATGTCCATTCTCGTCCTGTTGCTTTTTTCAACCTTTACAAATAGTCAATTCACATGTGCTCCATTTTTTCCAATACCATTCGACTCTGTCCACATCTTTTAGTGTCTTCACCACGTCCTATTCAAACCCATCTCTCCTTCCATATCCCTTCTTTGAACACTTCCCTCTCTCTGTCCTCTATCCAGCCATCACATGATCTTCCGTTTCATTTATTTTGTGTTCTCCTCACTCGTCATCTGTTCCCTGTTCTTTTGTCCCCCCTTTTACCCCCACCTAACTCATCTACCACTTGCCTTTATCCCTCCATATTTAACCTCTTTCCCTCCTCTAATAACTACAATCACCACCGAGTCACACCTTTATCAGCTGTGTGTGTACGTGCATGTGTTTGTGCGAGTACGGGCATTGTGGGACACTAGCATGGATTTGAGGCAGACCTGATACATATGCTGAACCTCAACTAGGAACCATGGGGGAATAATTGAGTAGCAGTGTATGAGAGAGTTTGTGTGTGGGGGGTTGTATGGAAGAGAATGAGAACATTAAGATGGTGAGAACATGGGAGGAAGGGGTTATTCACAAAGGTAAATGAAAGAGGCAGGTGAAGGATATTATAGAGAGGGGGGAGTAGTATAAGAAGCAAAAGGGCTATTTGAAAGAATGAATAAAATAGAGGGTTGCAGAGCTTGAGGGAGTACAATTGAAGAATGGTAGAGAGGAAATAGGCTGTTAAGTAAAGACAGATAAGGGGTTAATTGGTAAGAATGTTTGACAGAGTCATGTGGGAGAGTGCAGAAGAGACTCGGCGTGGAAAAGTGTGGAAGATAATTGGTAATGAGTGTCAAGCTGTGGAGAAGGGGTTAACCAAGTGATTGAGATGAGAGAGTTTGAGATGAGGTGAAAGAGAGAGGGTTAATTGTCAGAGTTTATTAAATGATGAAGTCCTTGGTCCTTATGGGCCTCTTCTCTCAATTAATGACTCACAACTGCACCTGGGACCCACCTTGTATTGATGGACCCACACCTCCCGGATAG
>OMLC01069843.1:8091-22063 GCA_900302585.1 Regalecus glesne
AGAGAGGGGGGGGGGGCGAGAGGACTCTTAAATGAAATGAGAGAAGTGATAAATTTGCTTTAAATCAAATTCATATTTTTATGTATTTCTTCCATCACGTCACCTTTCTCTCCTTCAGCTATTAAATTCGATGGTGTTCGGGTGTTTGGCTACACCGCCTGGTCATTGATGGATGGGTATGAGTGGAATTACGGCTACACTGTGAGGCGGGGGCTTTTCTTTGTAGACTTTAATGAACCCCACAGAACCAGGGTCCCCAAGACCACCGCTCAGTACTACAGAGGAGTCATCATGGACAACGGGTTCCCGAGCGATGAGCTCATCAGGGAAGTGAAAGGGCACTTCCCCTGTGAGTTCCACTGGGGTGTCACAGACTCTCCCCTACAGGTAAGTAGAGACATCTGTATGATGGAAATAATGGAATGTGAGGAGAGAATAAAGAGATTTTAAAGCCAGACTATGGGTCTGTTAGAGATTACTAAGGGAAAGAAAAAAAAGGACTACATACACCTTTTGCAAAACCAGTGGATGATCTTTCTTAATTGTTCTTTCCTCATTGTAGGTCAACTTCCATCCTTCCTCCCCCCAATTCACTGATCCCCATCTTTACATTTGGAACCTGACAGGGGATGGAGCATTGCATGCAGTCTCGGGGGTAAAGCTCCAAACCAGAGCAGCCCAATGTACCGACTACATGGTTATCCATCGTCACCTGCAGCTATTCGCATCTACCGGGGCTTCCCACTTCCATTTCGCCCTGAACTGGTCTCTGATCTTACCTAAAGGAGACTTGTCTGTTGTGAACAAAGAGGCTCTGAGGTAGATCTCTCTCTCTCTCTGTCTCTCTCTCTCTCTCTCTCTCTCTCTCTCTCTCTCTCTCTCTCTCTCTCTCTCTCTCTCTCTCTCTCTCTCTCTCTCTCTCTCTCTCTCTCTCTCTCTCCATACACACTCACTTTCCATACACTCCATCTGTCATTGCTCCTCTTATTACATTGTGCTCTTCACAGATGCTGTTCTGAAAAGTGTAATTTAAAGTTATTATCATAATGATTCTTGTTATATGTTAAAGGTACTACCGCTGTGTCCTGACGGAACTCTCCAAGAAGGGCCTGGAGGCTGTGGTCACTCTCTACTTCCCCACAAACAGGTCTCTCTTCTTGGGCCTGCCTGGACCTTTGTATGCCTCTGGGGGTTGGCTCAACCAGAGCACAGTGGAGGCTTTCCGGCAGTACGCAGCACTCTGCTACCACGAGTTGGGCTCCCAGGTCCGTTTCTGGATCACGGTCAACGAACCAAACAGACTGGTTGATATATATTCTAGTGGGAAAGATCAGCATCAAGCAGCTCACAATCTTCTCCTGGCCCATGCAAAAGCCTGGAGGCTTTATGAGAAGGAGTACTCCAGTCAACAGGGGGCGCTGGTGTCACTGGCGCTGCACGCTGACTGGGCCGAGCCTGCCAACCCATTCTTGGAATCGCACACTGCTGCAGCCCAAAGATTCCTCCTGTTTGAACTCGGTCGATTCTTAGACCCGTTACTGGGGAATCGATACAAGGAGAGAGAGCGCAATGAGGACTACCCGAGAGAGATGAGGGTGTACCTTGAGGAAAAGGCGCGGTTGATGGGCCTCTCTGGATCCCCGCTACCTTGCTTCACTGAGACAGAAAGTGAAGAGCTTAGTGGTGCACTGGGTTTCATAGCGCTGAACCACTTCACCACCCATTTGGTCTCACAGTATCTCCACAAACAACCATCCCAGTCAAACAACCAGTATGCACAGCCACCAGACCATGGCTGTCTGTTCCTCTCGGATCCCACCTGGCCCACCTCTGGCCTTGGGCAGGCGCTGGTACCCAGGGGCCTCCGCAAGGTCTTAAGCTGGGTGACGGAGAGGTACGGAGCCACCCTCCCCATCATTATCACAGCCAGTGGCGTGGATGACCAGGCTCCAATGGAGGACCACGTCAGGCAGCACTACCTCAGGACGTACCTACAGGAGGCCCTGAAAGGTTGGGTTTTATATTTCAAACAATCTACTCAATCTATCCACAACCCATTCATCTGCACTGCCCATTATAGATGCAGAGTGACTGGAGGCTGCGGTAGCACATGGTAGAGCGCACATGTTAGGAAATGACAAGCCAGAAGTTGCAGGTTTAATCCCACCGTGGGGCATCAGGAAGGGCATCCAGCCTAAGACCCTCATATTTTTGCTGTGGGATCAAACTTGCATTATAAACCTGGCTGAAAAGATAAACTGTATGACATCCTGATGAAAAAGGTTTTGTGTCTGCTCTCACTGCTTGTCCTTTGCTTCATTGCAGCTCGTCAGATTGATGGGGTCAATCTGCAAGGCTTCTATGTATGGAGGCTCCAGGATCGACACGCCCCTCAGTTTGGCCTTTTTACCTCAGCCCGGCACCAGTCTAAACCCAAAGCCTCCATTGAAGCCTACCGGGACATCATCAACCACAGTGGTTTCCCTGCAGACAATACCACTCTGCCTTGCAAGTCCAGCACACCACAGAGGTCTTGCAGTGTATGTGCATGGATGCTTGAAAACAAACCTCTGCTAGTTTTTGGAGTCTGCCTCCTGATATCTGCTGTTATGGTTGGGGCAGTATTGACCCATATCATCATCAAGAAACAAAGGAACAGTGGTAGAGGGAGAAGGTTGAATAGGCTGAAAAGGATCAGGGCACCGATGTGGATCGCTCCACCAGGTATTAAATGCAAACCATGAGAGTTATACAAGGAGTCTATCAGACAAACAATGTGTGGCTCATTGTGAGTTAGATGTCATAATTACCATCCATTCTATTATTACTTTGGTTGCTCTATCTAAAATTATGTGGTCAATTTACATCTTCCCAATTTTTGTCTAAGAAACATGTCCTCACTCATTTCACTGCCCACGGTTTAACTCAATTGAAAAGTAATCTGTGTGAGAGTCCTCAAAGAGCATGTCGAGGCACTCTTAACTGTTCTGCTACTGGAGTTCATGGAATAACATGGGAGATGACATGTTTACTATGATGGTGCAGATGAGGCTGAGCAAAGGCATTTGATATGGTGGGAAAGATCACAGATTGGAACAAACTGTTAATTTGATGGGACACGGTAGCTAGTGGAACACGGCTATAGCGAGAACATGAGTTGTCCAAAGAAGTTTCTTGTGAAATAGGCAATTTAATGACTGCTAAGGGTTTTCAAGGCAATGATGCTACACTGACACATCGCACTTACCATAAGGAACATCTTATTTATCACCCAAATGTATCATACATATAGTAGATATGGTACTGCATGCTTTTTTGTGAAAGGCTTATAATATGCTAGTAATAATCCATTCCCAAGTCTTGGTATCCCATGATAGAGCAACACTACACTATTCAGATGTGGCCTCAGAGGTTTTTGTTCATGCATACATTGCTCTGTATGCATGAACATGCATATTTATGACTATACAGAGGAATATACATGTCAGAGGTTCCCTCGACTGATGCAATGCATTATATCCACAACTGTCCGTCTCCCCGGGTTAGAGTATGAGTAGGCTCACGTTCACAGTATTGAAACTCAACCATGAAAGAAAATATTGAAAATGAGATATGTAGATTCGAGAACCTTATGGTCATTGTGCGACCACGGCATCGCTATTGTTAGCTTTAAATGATGCGTACGGAGAATAAAAAGGTGGAGAAAATTAAAAAATACAAAATATTAGCAATGAAAAAGTACAGTCTAAACAATAAATACAAAATACGAGCAATATGAAGTACAGTTAGCGATAAAGTAGAATGCAGCCTGTGAGGTGGAAAAACAGCCAAAATGCAGTAAAGTTGTGATGGACAGATGGTGAACATGTCATACAGGACCATTGTTAATATGTTTGTTAATTGTCAGATGTATGTCAAAGGGAACTGAGAATGCAAGAATCAAAAATGAACATCTCTGACTGTATTCATGCAGATACAAGAAAGGGAATGTGGACTGGAATGCTTTGTGATACTTCACTTGAGTTCAAAAAAGCTTGCATCAGGTCATCTGAATGTAGGTATAAAAAAGCAGGAGGCTCCAAAATGTATCTGAGTGTCATCTTAGCTCAGAGTCAAGAATGTAAGCTACTTAAATCTCTTGTAATGGACAGAGGTTTAAATTATGGTACTGGCACTCAAGTTTTAGGCATAACAATGCCAAAATTGATAGAGATGATCTAAAAGATTATTTTCTTTTTATCCATTTTGGCATTGTTATGCCTAAATCTGAGTGTGAGTACCACGATTTACATCTGTGTCCCTTACAAGGGATTTAAGTAGCTCACATCCTTGACTCTGAGCTGGAGATGACATTCAGATGAATGTTGAAATGTCCTGATTTTTTAAAACCTACATTCAGATGACCGCATTCAACCTAGTTTGACCCTTTTTGAATACCTGGATTATTGATCTTAAAAAAAAGATGATTTGTGCCACTTGAGTGGAAACAGCATCTTGATTCTTCACGGGTCATTCACTAAATGGCCTGAAATATAGAGAGGAAACCAGGAAAGATGATTTTGAATTTACTTTGAATTTTACATCAGCTGAGTCTTTGAAGTGAAGTGAACAAATAAAAAAGTCAAAACATGTGATTTTATTGTAGGTCCTTTGTAGAGGAATGTGGCAAGTCTGCACCACAGCCATGGTCTGCCATGATCAGAGCCTTCAGCTCTCCCTGCTGCTGATTCATCCTTGTCCACGGTGTGGAACCAGTTTATCTGTGCTGGGTTAATTGGCCCTACTCAGGGACTAATAATGACAAGTAAGACGGATCTCTCACTCAGTCCAAACCCCACTCTGGCACAAGGACATCGGTATCGTCTCTCCTTCTAAAATGTTATAAAAGTTTATTACTTGACTCACCTAGCCTCAATACCTCTATCACCCACATAGGCAATAGCCAAACATATATGTTTGGAGAAAAGTAATATATTTGAAACATAAGTGACACTTCATAGAGTGGAAATCGTCATTGGGTTATGAGATGTAGGATAAAAATAAACCTTCAGAAGCATACATGTTTGTTTTGACTCATAGTGGATAACAGGGCGTTTCTTCTTGAACACTGCTCTTCCTCAGTCAATGCCTCCTCCTTTGACAAAGATGAAGCTTATTTTGTTTGTCATTGTACATGCAACAAAATATTTTCAATGCATAAAGCCCATCATATTGTATGGGAGCAGTGACCAGCTGCAGTGCCTGGGGACCAAGGATTCTCTCCGTCTCCTCTTGCCAGTGGCCATTTCAAGGGTACAGCTATCTAGTGCAGGGTGGGACCCCCTTTGACCTCCAGAGCAGACTGAATTCTCCAGGAGATGAATTCAACAAGGTGCTGGATACATTCCTCTCAGTCC
Source organism: Regalecus glesne (assembly GCA_900302585.1). Classification (NCBI taxonomy): domain Eukaryota; kingdom Metazoa; phylum Chordata; class Actinopteri; order Lampriformes; family Regalecidae; genus Regalecus; species Regalecus glesne. The sequence continues at coordinate 13,488 of OMLC01069843.1, forward strand.
AAGCTAACTGATTAGCATCATGCAGATTCATGAGCCTTACATTCATGCTTACAAAACCTCCCAACTCACCTTATCCTAAAGATGCTCTGCTGAATCTGGGGGTTGTGCAGGGAGCACCGGAGTACACTGAAGTCACCGTCATGTTTGTGGAACCATGCTTATGTGACATATTGCATTGTCCTACTGTAAGTAGACATGATAGATGAATATAATAACCAAATATTATTCATCATTGTTGATATAATCAATTAAAAAAATCCCTGCTGATCAGACATAGCCCATTTAGGATGTTGACAGGCTTTGGTGAGGTCTCACTTCCACGCTAATGGATTGTTTCATTTACACCATGCACCAAAATGTTCAATGAACATCATCGATACATTTTATTCACTATTGTAAACAACAATTGTTACTGATCTGGCAGATTATTGCAGTGTAGACGGGTTTGGGTGAGGAATCCCATCGACCAATAGAAGAAGGCGTCCAGGCAATAGAAACCACATGACCTCTTTTCCCACAGATTGCATGCAGTCAGTATTAAAATGTTTCCAGCAGCACCAAATGCTGTATGTCCTACTACACACGTTAGGGGATAGGTACATGTCGCTGGGCTGTTTGAACGGTTATTTTTTACTGTACATCTCACCGTGATTGACTTCACGGGAGTACATTTAGAAACATTGTTTTAAATACATATTTTTTTTGGCGTGGCGTTATCCAAAAGAAAGTGACAGAGCCGGGGCGAAACGAAAGTACGAGACAAGCTAACGTTAGCTAGTCGATTCGGACGGCTGACGTTGAGAGAGCCAGGCCCGAACCGAGCGGAGACACGGGGGGAAGAGAATCATGGCCAACATCGCGGTTCAGAGGATAAAACGAGAATTCAAGGAGGTTGTCAAAAGTGAAGAGGTAGGTCGCCATGCTTGCCTGTCACCGCCTCTGTTTTTGCTCAAGTCTACTGTGCGGCTTAATAGCAGGGATGCGTCGCTGCTCCAGCTGTCAGTGTGCTAACCACCGAGCTGCTAGCTATTTAGCTAGCGTTACCTAACGGCTGTTTGTGTCACACTGGGCGATGCGCACACATTCAGTCGTAGCCGAGATTACTGTTTAACCAGCGCATAATATGACATTTCTCAATCCACGCTGGAAATGATGAATGTTTATTGAGCAGGTGGTCATGCTGGTTAGCTAGCTAATGTTAGTTGGCACACTTGCCTGGCTGTACATAGGGAACAGCTAACGTTTCTATTGATAGGTGACGCTAACACTGTAAGGTAGTTCCTAGCCTCTTTAGGTAGGGCGCAGTGGTTACTCAAGTCTGATACTTATGAGTCACTGTGGGGGAAATTTGCCATGTGTTCTGCTGATTTTACATATGTTGATCCTCATTAACAGAGTGCCGGAGTAACATGTTGGTTAGTCAACAGTGATGCACCTCCTGCTTTTCTAAAACATTCGCAAGCTAACCACAAAAGAGGTGAATCTGTTCAGCTGGATCAGAGGTTCATTTCAGAAACGTTTCGTCACTCACCAGGTGAGTGACGAAAGCTAACGCAAGCTAACGTTAGCCCATGCCGGTAGGGTGTCAACTTTATGCTGCATTGGCAGGTTTGAGTTTTGGAAACAAGCAAGCTAAACACTTTGAGGCCTGCGTGCTTGGCTTGCTCACTAAAGAGAAACCGCTTCTTTGCTGCCATCTCTTCCTTTGCCCCTTTTTAGACGAGCAAAAACCAGATAAAGGTTGATCTGGTGGATGAGAACTTCACAGAGCTAAAAGGAGAGATAGCTGGACCGCCTGACACGCCATATGAAGGTGAGATATCAGGTGCAGTTGTTCCACTAAGGCAGTCCGTTTTAATTACGTTTTGTGAGAGATGGTCTTAAGCTGTTGAACCTTGCGGACAATGACATGGTAACCTTTATAAACTAACCGTTGTTTTGATCTCCTGCATCGTTCAATGGTGCCAGCCCTTATTCTATGCTCATCTATGTTCAATTTCTTTTTCAGGAGGTAGATATCAACTAGAAATAAAAATTCCAGAAACATATCCTTTCAATCCACCAAAGGTATGTATTTATAATTATTGTTTGTTATTGGCAAAGAAAAGTTATTCATCACATATCAATGCATATGCCCCAGCAGTTCCCGTTTAATGTGCTGATGTTTTTGTGATCTAATTTTTCATTCGTAAATATCTCCCCCATCTTTTCACCTATTCAGGTGCGGTTTATCACAAAGATCTGGCATCCCAATATTAGTTCAGTCACAGGAGCAATATGTCTGGATATTCTGAAAGACCAGTGGTGAGTATCTCTTCTCCATCTAGTTGAATGATCTGACCAAAATGTACATCACAGTAATACCATATAACACAGTGTAGTCGTTTTTCTTGCTGTGAAATGCTAAACATAAGTTTCAACATAAGAAACTTGTGATGAGAGAGGTCTGTTCTATGTGTCACGATTAGTCCCCATGTTGTGGGGATGGACACGGACTTAGATGGACCTTGGGGGTTTTAGGCTGGATGCCCTTCTAGAACCCTGTGGTGGGATCAGACCCACTGCCTCTGGCTCGTCTATTGCTGAAGTGCACCCTTTACCACTGAGCTACCGTGGCCCTGTATTAGATCCTTGTGATGCTGGTTTTTTATTTGCTTAGAGTTTTAAGACCCATTCCGTGAACTTTAGAAATTATTTTAAATTGTTGGTAAAACTTCTTTAATGTGCAGAGAATCAGTGAGACTGGATTTTACCCGTGTTTCCATTGAATGGATTTGTTTTGTGCCAAAGATTTTACCTCATATAGACCTACCCTCAGAAACTTGGTTTTTCTGTCTTGATTCTAGTTTGGTATTATGTCATGCTGTAGGGGAGCATGTGTAAATTATAAACTTGGAACCTAGCCCGTAGTTTAATTTTCTTTATATGATTTTCAGATACATCTTTTTATTTGGTCTTAAAAATGCATCTTAATGCAGAGCCCCATCATTTTGATCAACTCAGGCTCGGGTCAAAAGTGGCTCCCAAATAATGCATGCTCTATAAATGGAATGATGTTATTGCGAGATTCAAAGCTCATTATAAATGGTGTCGGCTTCTTAAAATTAAGCTTTTTTCATTCATTGTTGTTCAATATAAGTTTTAGAAGGATTTAATATTTTGTCAACATCTCATACTTGGCCAAACTTGAATAGTGTTAAAAACATTGCATATGAGGGGGCCTCAGGTGGCGTTGGGGTTAAGGCACCAATGTTCAGTGCATCTCTGTGTCATGCAGCTGGGTGTCAGAATCCCGACTGTGCCGCTTCCAAACACGGCTGGTGGTCCATAGTAATTAATAATTGGTCCATAATTGGCTTAGCCTCACAAGGGTATAGGGTTTAGGTTGAATAAAGTATTCTGGGTTCACTAGTGTCCCCCTCTGGGTCGTCTAGGTCCTCGTGGAATGGAAAGTGCTCTGCTTCATTCTCCTCCGATGGCAAAGCACTGTGCATTCCCCGCGAGACCACGATGTGCAAAATAGCGAGGGCTAGTCGTCATGTGACTTGGAGGAGATGCATGCTACTGCTTCCTCCTTCCTGTCGATATTATAGAGGGATATCAAAAAGACTGACCCAGCAGTAGAAAACTCAGGGAATTCGGTAGGGGAACAAAGGGGATACAATTTAGAACAAAAAGAGCATTACATATGGAGTTAATTTTCTTCTTGGAATAGTTTTATATACACTTATTTTTGCAGCCGATTAACACTCTGGTAATACTGAGCAGATATAATGTGGCTGATTGCATAGCAACTTGGTACTACCACACCAGTGATACGTGATGGAAAAACATTGTAACGGTCCCAAAGGAACATGGTTACCTACTCGAGGAGTGGCTTACAAGCATTCCCGACCCTAGCAATGACAGTCATGCAACAGAACTTGCAGATGATGGTTCTCTGCTATGGGTCTGACCACTGGAATCCAAAACAGCTTAAAATGAAGGATACTCCTTATTTTTAACCACCACTACCCTACGCCAGATTGCTGTCAATAAAGCAGACCTGCCTATGCAGGTCTTGCAACTAGCAACACAGCTTTAGGGAGTGAAGATGAGATGGCAGGAGTTGATTACATTCCCACTTTTTTGATCCTATTTACCGTTTTTTTTCCTTTTCAATCATGGGAGGGACTATATGCTGAATCTATAACCGTATAACGTCTTCCAGCAGTATACTGCTCACCACTATTTCAAGCATTCTGAATATGTTTCTATTGCTGTCTGTTTCAAAAAAAACTTGAATAGTCTTAGGCTATGGTTAGGGGGCCACGTTAGCTCAGTGGTAGAGCGCTTGCTTTGGGAACTGATGAGCCAGAGGCTGTGGGTTTAAACCTATTGTGGGGCATCAGGAAGAGCATCTGGCCTTAATCCCCTCACGTTCCGTTTTAAGTCCATGGGGACTAATCGTGACACTTAAAATGGGCCTCTCAGTCTTAAACTATGGTTCTCATGAGGTTTTATATTAATTCCAGACCCTCATAGTGCTGCCTTTTTTACCTCTAACCTGTGTGTCTTACTAGGGCGGCAGCTATGACACTGAGGACAGTCCTTCTGTCACTACAAGCCTTATTGGCAGCTGCAGAACCAGATGACCCACAGGATGCTGTGGTAGCCAATCAGGTGTGTGTGTATGTATGCATGTGTGTTGGGGATTTTGTTGACAGGGTGATTGTCTATATAATCCTGCTTTCTAATATTAGAAAAGTTGTCTTGTGTACATGAACATGTGCTGCAACACTGAGTCTTTTCTTGCATCATATCTCTGTTATGCAAGCTAACAGTTTTGTCTTGTTTCAACTTGTCTGTTACATAGTACAAGCAGAACCCAGAGATGTTTAAACAGACAGCACGGCTCTGGTCTCACGTCTACGCTGGTGCTCCCGTATCCAGTCCAGAGTACACACGCAAAATAGACAAACTTTGTGCCATGGGCTTTGAAAAAGTGAGTTTCATAAAAACTTAGAAAAATGCCCAACTTCAAAATCTGCAGTTAGTGTGTTTTTATTTTTTAAAATCATAAATATATGTATTTTGTTTTTCTACAGGATGCAGTAATAGTGGCATTGTCATCAAAATCCTGGGATGTGGAGACAGCGACAGAGCTACTGCTCAGTAACTGAATCTTTGACATTTTTCAATCATCCCCCTGAGGCCAAACTCACCCATGACTAGACACCTGTCTTTTCTGGCTTCCCTCTGTTAGAAGCTGTCTTTATCCTCCATGATGCCCCCTCTGCTTCATGGTACACCCTTTCCCTTTATCCATCTTTTGCCCTTCCCATTCTCCTCCTTCTTCCTCATCTCCTTAGCCTCGTACCATATTCCGATCAGTTGCTCTGTGAGCGCTCATCACTTTGGGTCCTTTATAATCATTCAACATTCCACTCAGTTCAATGATCATGTGTCCTGCCCAGCTTCTTAAGGTAAATGCCATTCCTTATGTCCCAGCCATTTATATCATCCAGATTCTGTGGCTGTGTACAAGTAGGTTATCAGTGGCTTATTGTTGCCTATGCAGTGCATTTACATTCACTCTTGAAAACCTTGTAGGAGAAAGTCAAGCCATGCACAAAGGTTTTCTTGGACATAGTTCGGTTGTTGTTTTTTTTGGCCTTAAGCATAGCTGAGGTTTTTGCACATCAGCCGCACCCATTTTAACCAAGGTGTCCCCCGTTTGAATGTCTGACCAACCCTTGGCTGAAGCAGGCTATGTCCTTTCCTCATCCATCCCTGATACTTTTTTCCATCTCTATCTACCCCCTTTTTTATTTGGTTCTGGCCTCCTACAGGAATTCATTTGCATTCCTGTTTTTAAACTGAACTACAACAAAAACGATAAAACTCACATCACTGTTCACTGGTAATGCAACCTAAGACTGGAAGGAAATAATCGAAAAAGTTGAAAAAAATACTCCATCAGCTGAACTAAGCCAACAGAGGAAAAAATGTCAAACTGAGTCATCTGTAAATAAAGATATTAAAGTCTGTGTAAATTAGTCCAGACTGCCCATTTTTTTGTTCTCATGTACTGCCTCTCCGAGACTTACCCTTTATTAGGATCTCTGAATTGGATTAATTTTTCTCAAATGAGTGAGTCCCAAAGTAATTACAGGATGCGATGCTCAAAGCCCAATGAGCGCTGGGATAGGCACCAGCAGATCCACAACCCAACTTCAGATAAGCAGTTGACGGTGACCTTACAATGGTCTAAATGAAAGTTAGTGGTCAGTTTAGTGTTGTGAAACACAAATACCACATAGTTATAACCTCTCTAGAACCATGTGAATAAACATTTCGTACTAGGGGATCTGAATTATATCGAAAGGGTCCTGTTTGTGTTTGCATAAATTTGAACAAAATCCAGGATGAGCAGCAAAATATACAAGACGAGCAGAATCAGGTTCTTGTGGGAGTTGCACAATCACTGAAAGTGGAACAAACGAAGCAATGCAGATGAACAGCCCCCAATATCAAGACTAGCAGGTATTACCTGCTAGTCTTGATATTGGGGGCTGTGGTAACTCAGTTTTTGAGCACATGCTTTGGGAACTAATGTGGGTTCGAACCCACCACAGGCTATCAGGAAGGGCATCTGGCCTTAATTCCCCCAATCTAAGTCTATGTCCACCTCTGCAATGTGGGGAATAATGATGATATGTACAACAGACCTCTCACCGCTTATATTTTTGGCCTTACCGTGTAATACGAAGACTTGCACAATAGCAGATCACTGTCATTGAGCCAGATGTGTTGGATGAGCAGAGATGAAGAAATTTAAACGTAACTGAAAGTTACGTCGGTGAATTTGAGCTCATCACGGGGAATACATAGGCATTATATAGGCAACAAAATACTGCAGAGAGCCTGGCTTGTCTAGTGAGGCGAGAGATAGGAGAGTGGGCGAACTGACAGATGGCTGGTTGGGTAGCATGTTGTCAGAGCCAACCTCTCCATGAACTCCAGCTTAAGCACAGGAGCCAACCTGGCATTAATCCGACGGACATATTTCAACCTGCATAGTTGCACTGCATGGTGTGTGTGTGTGTGTGTGTGTTGGTGTTAAACATTGCAGGGACCTTCAATATTGCTAGACGTTGCTGACGATGCCCCCCTGATAGTGGACCTGCTCTGGAACCCCTGCAATGAAGCTGCCAGCTCAAGTTTCTCCTGGGATCGCCAGTGACAAAAGCTCTTTGTAGCTCTCTTTTCTCCACTTGATGTATATCTCCAGCCTGGCTTGCGTCCAGGCCTCGAGTGGAGGAGGACCTGGCCACTGCGGAGGCACAGAGGCTGGAATGAGTGCAGAGGGTGTATGGTTACGGGATATAAAGTGATAGTTTATTACCGCTTACATGGACATTTGTGTCACATGCCTCAACAGTGAAGACATCATAGTGTACACAGCAGTCGGTCATACGAGTAGAATGTAAAAGACAACACTGTCAGACACATTGGTACTAATTGCACAGTGTGTAATCCATATCAGTACATCAATAGCTATAAGTGTAGAGTTCTTGGATCATGCTCCAGTCTTCTTGTGGTGCATGCATGTGTGCGTACATGTGTGTGTCCGTAAATTAGTATGTTGTGTCACATTTCAGGGTCATTTAATGGCTACATTTTGACAGATTAACTATGTCCTCTGGGGATTTAGGACTACAGGATTGGGTTTATCTGGCATAACTTGGGGCCTTTTCTGCATCTTGTAGTCTTTTTGATAAGCCTGTGCAAAAAAAAAGCTGTGAAGTGAGTATAACTACGTTGAAATGAAGAATTTAGGGACAGATCACCCAAAGAATTTAATAGGCCCTTATCTTGCATCCTCCTCAGTGGGCCCACCAGCCATGCTCTTCTTGATTGACAGCAGAATAGCATGGTGTGTGGTGAGATGATGATTTCAGGGTGGGCATCTGGTTTCTCCTGGACTGCCGGTGCTATGCGATAGCCAGGGTTCAATTCCCTGTCTCGGCAGACATGAAGCCTCTCCTGCCAGGCAGTAACCATTGACCTGTGCACAACAGAGGATGCACGGAATGCATGGCTACTGCTCTCAGTCACTCAGTTCAATTGGGGTTGAACAGGCATCATGTAAAGCCTGCGGAAGGTCGAACCTGGGACTGTTGATTTACTTTTGTTGAAATCGGCTCTTGATTTCTTCTTGGATCAATCTGGGGGGATGCTCATGATGTTCCCAGCCATCTGTCTGGCAATGCTGCTTCTTGAAGGTGAGCCAGATTTAATTTAATGTGACACATAAACCAAACCTAGTTGTGCCATTTCTGTCCTGTTAATTTACTCATTTGGTGCATTAGTGTTACAATTGAGAAATTATATTTTTATCAAACAAGTGTATGAATTCAGGATTAGTCAATATTTAACCAATGTATGCTGTAATTTGTCAAATATCTAATATCTAATCTATCAGCCAATATATAATAATAATAGTAAATGGGTTTATGTATATAATCTAATATGTAATCCAATGTATAATCTAATATACAATCTAAAATATAATTCAATTTATAATCTGAGAT
>OMLC01069864.1:6893-22630 GCA_900302585.1 Regalecus glesne
CTATGACTCTCTCTCGGGGCACGTCGCTCACCGGCTCGTCGTTAATGGCCAGGATCTGGTCTCCGGGGAAGAGCTTGCTGAAGGAAGGGCCGTCTGAACGACAGACAGCGCACAATGGAAACAACAATGGACACACACGTAAACAGAGAGAGGCGTTTGGTTTCAAAAGCAGTGCGAACGGCAGGATTAACGATTTGAAGGCATGCACAAGCACACTGACCAGCAGAGATGGAGCGCACAATGACGGGCCGCTGGCTGCCTGCAATGAAGCCGAAGCCTTGAGTTGAGTGGCGCTGGATGGTGACCTGTCGAGCTGAGCCAGGAGTCAGGCTACTACTGTCCATACCATCCTGGCTCTCCTCTAACATCGCAGAGCTGTAGAACACACACACACACACACACACACACACAGTTTGTTACACTGGATGTTGTGGAATGCCATTACTACTACTACTACTACTACTACTACTACTACTACTACTCTCAGCTGCTCCCATCAGGTATCACCACAGCAGATCATCATCTCCATCTCTTCCTGTCCTCTACATCTTCCTCCATCACCACATCATAAACCTCCTCTTTGGTCTTCCTCTTCTCCCCTTGCCTGGCAGCTTCATATGCAGCATCCTTCTCCCAGTATACCAGCATCTCTCCTCCATACATGTCCAGACCATCTCAGTCTGGTCTCTCTGACTTTGTCTCCACACCATTCAACCTGAGCCATCCCTCTAATGTACTTCTAATCCTGTCCTTCTCATGGGCAGAGTTGTGTACCTGTCGCATGCGTTTGTGTGTCCATCCTGGACCTTGGCCATCCCCTGAGAGGAGGGAGGAGCATGGGGCAGGGTTGCACTGCAAAGGCTGCTCTCTGTTTCACAATCATTCACCTACAAGGTAGAAAGGAGGAGATAGGGAGGAGGTGGGGAGAGGGAGGATGGAAATAAAAGAGCTGATGTAGGACAAGACTTGAATATGTACCTGTGAAGGGAATAAGACAGACCACCTGTTCGTCAGGTCAAAACACTACACGTCACTGTTTTTGAGAGCCCTCTATCACCTGGCTTAGAGAACTCAGATTGTCTGGGTACTTCTTTGAATGCTGATACATACAGATAGAAAATTATGGATGTTTGAAAGTAGAAATTTATTTTTATTTTTGTTTGCTGACGTGTCCTTGACAGAGTAGATCTGCAAGTGGCGTTCAGAGTCTCCAGCTGCAAAGGTTCTCTCGATTTATAGGAACCACCTGTCATAACTCTCTTCTATGGATGTTCTGGGGATGACTATAGACCAGGGTTTGTTATAGCTGCCACTGGTCCCCCTCTTCAGCAAGTTTGATCAGTGGCACAAGCAGTAAGCAAGAGCAGGACAATCACCATAAGTGAAACAAGCCAACAAGGACACAATAAATGACAACATGTGATAGGCTGTTAGGCTGATAGGTCACATAGTACGTGAGATTAGCCCCGCACACACACACATATACACACACACACGATCAAATACTTGATACCCTCTAAGCTAGCCATGGCCAACGATGATCATTTATGCATAGTTACACTGGAAAATGTGCAGGTGGTTAGCTCAGTGGCTAGCGTGCTTGCTTCTGGAACTGATAAGCCAGAGGCAGTGGGTTCGAATCCACCGCGGGCCATCAGGAAGGGCACCGGCCTTAATCCCCCAAGGTCCATCTAAGTCCATGTCCACCCCCACAACGTGGGGATTGACTGTGACACGTAAAACGGACCTCTCCCGCTGAAAAATGTGCAGGATGAAATTCACTAACAGACATGGTAAGTCTATTAAAACAAACAAGTTTGCTGAAAACTCTTTAAACTTAAAACCATGCTTTGCAGTTACTCAGTATGAAAGGTTTGCAAGCATGGACACTACCAGTGCTCATCAGGGACCTCTCACGTACACAGGCCTGTGTGGGAGGGAGCCGGAGCCCAAAGGCAAAGACTGTTTTTGTGTGCTTGTATTTGTCTGAACTTGACTGCAGCTAGAACTAAACTGACATGCTTCCTGGAGAAAAAAGAGACATTGATTATGATGTAAATGGTGCAGATGGACTGATCACAAAGAGTCACAGCTAGATAAGCAGAAAAGTAATGCAGTCCAGAAACATCATGCATATGAATAAGGTCGCTTTGGGGAACAAAGGCCCTGCTGGATGCACTGGGCGCAGAGCAAACAGTCAATATTAAAAGGACAAGTCAGTGGTCGATAATTCAGATTGACATTCATGTTGCTTGTCCCTAATAACAGCAGCTTTAGAGGGAATGTGCACATTTACAATTTCAGCCATGCATCAGGGATCATCAGCTTGTGTCGCAGTATGAGATGAAGGGTGACGTATGCACATGGTATTCAGTTTGAATGAAATCCCTGACTAACGATCCATTACAGTTCATGTGCTGTAAATGTCAATTACAATCATTTAGAATGATTAGACTCAAATTAAATCTCCAGCTGACTTGCAAAAGCTCATCCTCCCGTATCATAGGTGCACGATGTTGACAAATGACGGTGTGCGAGCAGGTTCTGCCACTGAGAGGGATTGGATGTTTTTGAAGAGCTAACGTCCAATAATATTTCTTACTACCTTCAATCCCAAAGTGTTGTGGTGGTTCATTACTCTCTCCTTTCACACCCCTTGTCAAACCCCTTAATACCTTCCCCTCGACTCCATCCGTTTCCCTTTCTGTGGTTTCTGGAAAGGCATGTATTTTGTTATGTCATTCAGGACTCCTGCTGTCTGGCCGTTCATCATGCCTGCGTGATAAATGATTATGAATGTTCAGAGCTCCTCAGCACCTCCTTGACCTCACAGAAGAAGCCTGGATTTGCAACCTTAGAAAATATGCAACACAATTATTTCTAGCGGGATGAGCCTCTACTTATAGGCTCAGCCATTCTCCATCGTTCAGTCTTGGAGTTTTTGGGGGCAGCACAGTGGTGCAGCAGTTAACACTCTAACCCGAAAGCAAGAAGGTCCTGGGTTCGGATCCCATCCCAGCTCCAAATCCCAGGATTTGCATTTTAGGGTCAGTACTTCTGCCTGTGCCTCTGAGCAAAGCAACAGGGATAAGATCTGGGGTTAGTCACTGGATGTTGTAGCTCCTCACTCCTCTTACAAAACAGGATGGGCTAAATGCAGAGAAGAAAAACTGTTGCGTGTACGATAAAAAATGAATAAAACTTCGTTCCTTGGTGTACATGCTCTGCCACTGAGCTACTGCAGCCCCTTTTAAGTTCATTACATTCTTCGTATGTCTTATAATTCCATTATGATTCTGTTATCCTCTTTCTATGCTGTATTGTGAAAATTGTGCTTTATTCTGTATACACAACATCCATTGCACATCTGTCCATCTTGGGAGAGAGGTCCCTTCTTTTTTAAGTTTCTTCTTATATTTTCTCACTGTTAAAGGTTTCAGGGTGAGGGTCTAAGGACAGAATATTATGTTACTGTAAAGCTCACAGGAAAATTTGTAATTTGTGACAATAGGCTATTCAAATAAAATTGACTTTACTTTGAGTGAAAGGAGTCTTTTGTACGAATGGCCAAATAGTAAAACTCATGGTCAAATTGGCAATTCAGATAGCTAAGGCTGAGACCCTCCGGCAAAAGCTGACCTGAAAATGACTTTCTGAATAACAGACATGGACACATGGATTTCCTTGGATCAATAGCTGGGATGGTCAGATTTGGCTGCCCTATGGCTGTATGAACATAATACCATCTTGGAATAATATGCCAGGTTTTACCTTATAGTTTGACATTTGTATTAGAGAAGAGTCATCGAATGCATGAATATACATGACAAGCAAGACTACAACAGTAAGGAAAGAGAACAAGGTTGCTCGGGGACATATAAACCTGTATGCACACTAGTAAAGATAAACAACCGTTCGGCGGTGGGGCCGACCTTTACAGAGAGAGGAGACTGAGGAATTCTGTCAAGAAATGGTCCCCAAGGGCATCAGCAGGTCTGCCAGTTGCTATGACGACGGCTCTGGCTGGTGTGTTGGGGCTGATGTGGATGGAAGGATAGTGGGTGGATGAGAATGATGATGTGGCCACTATAGGAGACAGAACCAGCTAGCAGTCCTAAGGTCCTACCCATAGCCACATTGGCCAGATGCAAACAGCTCCTCAGGCACCAGAGGCCAACGTGGCAGAATTCTGCTCTGCCCCTACGCCAAATTCCTCCTCAGCCAATAGGTCGTAAGGACTATTTCCAGGGAGTATGACCAGTCCTGACCTTTTTCCTTTGTCCTGAGTTATCGTTTTCTCAGGTTTGCATTCAGATTGTAATTTTCCATTGTCTTGCAAGGAAATCACATCTGTGATGACAAAAAGAGGTGAATCGGTTCCACTGGGTCAAATTCTGATCCAGTTGAACCGATTCACTTCTTTTTGTGATTCCCATACCTGGATTCTTGAGCATGCATCAAGATACATCTGTGATGCATCATCATACAATAGTTTTCCATAAGAAGGGTTACACGATGGCAGTGAGACCAGCTGTGTTTCATGGTTTGGACATGGTACCACAAAGAAGGACAGTGGTAGAGGAACTGATGAGCCAGATGTTGCGGGTTCGAACCCAACATAAGGAAGGGGATCTGGCCTAAATCATCCTAAGTTCTATCCAAGTCCATGTCCAATTCAACAACGTGGGGACTGATCATGACACTTAAAAGATGGAATTCTCTCACATTGGTGGGAACGTTCCGGTTGGAGGGTTTGGAGACAAAGCAAGAGGCCAGACTGAGATGGTTTGGACATGTGTGGAGGAGAGATTCTGGTATACTGGGAGAAGGAGGCCGAATATGGAGCTACCAGGCAAGAGGAGAAGAGGAAGAACAAAGAGAAGGTTGACCAGAGTCCTATGTGGGTTAATTATACCTGTGTTCTATAATGGTCCAAATCAATCAGATGTGTTTGTTCTCTGTGTTGTCATTTGATTTTTGTGTGAACCAATCAATGTTCTATGGGTGAGGCATGCCCGCAAAGTCGCGGGTTCTGGAAGATTCTACACCACACGCAGAAAGCGCGACAATCAATTTTGTCCCTCTGTGTGTCTGTGTGTGGGGGGACATCGAATAGCTGTTTAAGGAGATTATTTTTGCCTATTCAGTGCGTACTAGGCCCACACTGGGCAGAGTTGTAGTTTAGGAGTTGGGAACACTCGAAATAGCCCGGGTTGGTTTTATAAGCGTCATTTTAATCGGTTTGGTTAGTTTCAATGTTGGCTGGCTAACTTTGTAGCTGATGCTAGCTGCGTTACCTTGCTGCGTTAGCGTGTGATGTTGGACTACCGTGGGACCCTGATCGTTGCTGCTGCTTGCCTGGAGTTCTTCCATCTGCCAGGACGACTCCGCTCATTAACTCCCTGTGCTGGGCCCACCGGAGGATCCCTATCGGACGAGACCGCCTGCAGATTAGTGTCGACCGGGAAGAGTAGGCGGGAAGAGTCCTTTTCGTCATTTCCCCAGCAATGCTGCGGCAAGTGCTAGCTGCTAACCGATGGCCGAGACAACAGCAGGACAGAGCTCTCAGTCACACTGAGTTACCCAGACTGATCGGCCGTGAGTAAATTTTATTTTTATGCTAACACGCACCCACACGTCTAATTGCTCTCGGACATTCAGACGGTCATCTTAGCTGTCCTTGTCTGTTTCTGCCCGGATGGTTTAGCTCTGTGCACCAACGAGTCCTACGTCACATGTGTCCAACTGATCCAAGAAAGGGCAGGTGTGGGTGCAGATCTTTGTTCCAACCAAGCAGATGGACACTTGCGTCTGCTAATCAAGGTCAACAGCAGAGACGATTGGTTGACAAATAGAATCAGGTGTGTAAGGGCCTGGTTGGAACAAAGACCTGCCCCACACCAGCCCTTCTCTGAATCAGTTTGACACCCTGCGGCCTACGCCGAGCGCTCTTTTTGTTTTTATGTTTATTTTGTTTTGTCCCTGTGTAAGTGGTCTTGATCGTTTATTTTATTGGGACCTTCATATACTCACTTTCACTCTTAGGAGTGTTGTCAGTCTCTATCTCTCTCTCATCATGTATTATAAATAAATTGTATTATTTTTAAATGCATATTCTTGGGTGTTCTGGTCTGTACATGTAATCCATTGCTTGGCTGCCAGTCTTAGGAGAGAGATCCCTCCTCTGTTGCTCTCCCTGGGGGTTCTTTCAATTTTTTTCCCCTGTCAAAGGTGTTTTTAAGGGAGTTGTTCCTCATCCGATGTGAGGGTCTAAGGACAGGATTTTGTGTTGATATGGGGTCCAGTGATGCAAATTGTCGATTTTTGATGGTGTAGCAGGTAAGATTGACTCGTCTTGACACTCAAATTAATTTTTGGAAGATACACTAAGGTAAGTGTACGCCAGTGAAATGGGGTAACAGTAGTATTAGTAGTAGTAGTAATAACAGCAGTAGCAGCAGATTGCAGCATGTGCAGAACAGACTTTGCAGGCATGACACATTTACAAACAGTCAAGTGATGTTCATCTGTTCATCATCACATACGTTGTTACTACAACCAACCTTATCAGTTTGAATGAGTAGATTGGAATATGTATGTGCTATATGTCAAATGCACGACTTATTTTTCCATAGTACTGGAGAAAGAGCTTACTCAATTGTACAATATGTTGAACGGGGTCATTGAAGCTGTCATAGCTCCTTTGCAATAAATACACACCGAGGAAACAAACTTGCACAGTATGACAGAAAGAAATGAAAGTCCTTTCTAACATTATAAATGCAAATGTCAGGTTCAAAAGGTGACGGTCCTGCTCAGGGAAATTAGATGAGTCACAAGGCAACTAACAAGTTACCATTTTTTTCTAACGTCATCCTTCCTGTTCCACCTGCAATCCCTACTACTCTCCATTCGACTTGATCTCTTAAGTTGTTTTTATTTTGCTTTTGTTCTTCCTGTCTTCACCAGCCTATTATAGCTCAGTGGGTAGAGCGATTGTCTGGCAATCAGAAGATTGTAGGTTCGATCCCCGGTCCTGCAGAAAGCTTGTTGAGGTGTCTTAGAGCAAGAGAGTACTTCTGGCTTGCCAAATGACAGCTGGTCTCTGTTTTCATACAATAGGATGGGTTAAAATGCAGAGAACACCAAATTTCCCCTCATGGGATTGATAAGGGAAAAACTATTAGTATTATTACTATTATATGGTCATGGTTATTGATAACCGTAGAGGTATTGAATGGAGGATAAATGGACTCATTTTCATATAGCACCTTTTGAGTCTAGTGGGCACCCAAAACGCTTTACAATGTATGTGGTGTGAATGAGAAATATTTGGGACATCACAAATCTCATGAAGGGCCTTTAGCTCGTGGGTCTCGTTCCTGTGGATTAACCTGCCTGCTGCCATCGGACAATCAGAATCTGTTGGGTCCTTTGAATCTGAACATCAGACTTATCTTTTTACCTACCCTACCACCAGTACTTCATGGATGGGTATCTGTCTCAATAAGTTTACTAAGTATTGTTTCTGCTGTAGAGATTCTATGTTATTCCTTTATTAGTCCCACAAGGGGAAGCTACAGAACATATCTCATCTTATCTTATATAGCATATGGTTTTGGCTAACGCAAACAGCTCTCTTACATGTATTTCCTCTTACTGAATGACGTCTCTCTTTTTAAACTCTTTTTCTGTGTATGTTTATGTGGAGGTGCCTGGGAGATGCATAATAGATGCTGCTGTGCCTGGTCATGGCTACAATGTCCGGTTTGTTGTTTCCTCCTACTACTGCAGCTGTGGCCTCTTTAAAGCTCATCATCAAATGACTGAAATTCTCACCCTGTCTCAATGGGAGACGCCCTGTTTAGAAAACCTATTTCATCCGCTTGTATTCACAATCTCGTTCTTTCAGTCATGACCCGATTTAGCCTTATCCAAAATCACATGAGTAGGCACGCACTGGCGCCTACTTCACCAAAGGTTGTGTCAAGGGTTCACTAGGGATGCATGTGAGCAGCCTTTAGAAACACTTGATGAGAAATGAGACACCCTATGGCAATGGGTATTAAAATGCACAGTGAGGCCAATATGAGATTACATATCATGCATCACCATCTTGCTCCCAGTAACACATTATTCATTCTCTTGCTCTTTATTTTAAGTTACGAATGATCTTAAAAACCAGGAGTATGTTCCATTCCTTTGCAGATTCCTCTGCAGGGCATGACAGCGATTTTTGCTTTTTTTCAGTTTCAATTAGCAGGGACTTAATAGTATCTCTGGAAGATCACCAGAAGAATGAGAATTGCTGAGGTGGAAGTGACCTTGTAATTTCACAGGAGTAGTCTCTTTTGAAACTTTGGTCCAAGTGGTTGTGAAGAATTATGAGCAGATACTTTTCCCTTTATCAAAATACATAGGTTCCACCCATTCATTGTCAATGGCTTATCTGAAGTCGGGTCATGGGGTCACACTGGAGTTGAGCAATGGGGTACATAGAATATTGTTGCCTAATAATGATTACTTGCATTTGGATTTCAGTCAGATTTACTTAAATGATAAATGGACTTGCTCTTATATAGCGATTTCCACTTGAAGGCTTTTAGCAAGCATTTTCTTCTACAATAATATCAAGGCCTGGCGCCTGGCCTGGCATCTGGCATCAGAAGGTTGCAGGTTCAATCCCCGGTCCTGCAGAGAGCGTATCAAAGTGTCCTTGAGCAAGACCTTGAAACCCTATGCTCTCCGAGTGCCATATGGTGGCAGCTCCCTGCTCCTATACAATGAAGGATGGTTTAAAATGTAGATAATTTTCACTTTCCCTTTGTGGGACTGATAAGAGAATCTAAAAAAACAAAAGTATAAACAGTTGCTATTTTACCATAACAGTGGCTTATGGCACAAGCCATCTTCTAGTGCAGCGATAAGCATATGCAACAAAGACAGATTATCTTATGAGCTCATCCTCTGCCATAACTGATTCTACATGCACGTTCCTTGTTGCATACTGCTAGCTCCTATTCAAACGCAGGGACATCCTCTGTCAGTCTGAGGGATTGGCAGATAACGTGTAGCATCAAATTTACCAAATCCTTGAATCTGTAGAAATCCTGTTAGGATCACGAGAAAGCCAACACAATAATCTCCCCCCATGTGCTATGAATTTAGCCTTCCTGGACAAATACGTACCCTGCACATCACATGTCTGATGTCTGGGAAAAAACACCAGGCATATAAAAGCCAAGTATCTTGGTACTTTCCCACCTTCCGTCGGCTTTTGGTTGATTGTGATAAACCCTCCACTTTCTATTTATGCAGTTTGTTGGAGAGGATCGGAGATGAGTGAACAGTGGGAGGAATTGGATTGATAGATATAAAACCACTGGATATCCCACCTGATCCCCTTCTCTCATTATAATACCAAAGAAAACACAACAGGGCAATGCAGCCATCTTAAATGGGAATAAAGCACAAATTACTTTTTATTTTGTATTTGCATATGAGGTCACATCCAATTAGAAACTTATCTGGACCTTTGTCTTAAAATCATACTCTAACAATAGCTGCTTTGTCACTTCCTTATTTTGAATTAACTCTTTCCTCCCCTTTGTCTTTGCCACTTTATTCTGTTTGCTATGAAAGTTCACAATCGCCAACCATGTTATTAAACAGTCGGGTGCAGTACACAAATGCACTACACATATGGATGTACATGCATATGTTCATGCATGTATTCCTCTTCCTCATCATCATCATCATCGTCCTGCATGTACACACTTTGTGTTTAAACTTTTACTGCGGTCTATACGCACTGTCTCTTTGTTGTCAAGCTCATCTCTCTCCATAATTTCTGGTAGACTTTCTAGTCTACCCCTCTTATCCATGCTGTCGGATAACAGACATCCAAGCTGCGACTTTATCTCTGTCGGCCAAACTCAACATTCAGACCTCTGCCAGAGTCTGAAGGACAGTTCTCCCTGTCAGATGGAATAATCATGCTGGAATAGAGATTTGCACAGCTCCACGATCTAACCCTCCATCTATCTGCCTGTCTCATTCGGATTATGTTCACCTGCCTGCACTGCTGCCCGCATCCCTCTCTCCTCACAAATTGCTTGCCAGCCAGGGCCACATGGCATTCATTATGGTAGGAAGTGTTGCTAAGTGATTTCTCACATTTGCTTTCTGAACTTGAAGCCCACCTAGACTATTTCCTGTTTTATTTCTGTCTCCCTCACCCTCATATAACTGCTCTCTCTTGTCTCTGTCCTGCCTGCTAGAACGGAATGGCTGTTGGAAAAAGAAATGTGGTTATGGGTGAAAGGGACAGCTCTGGAGAGGTTTGATTGATGCAGGGAAGAAGCAGAGAGCAGCAGCTCTCTGTGCTGTAATTTGTGTTGAAATTTTCAACTCACTGTTTACAGAGAGGTGACTGAATCATTCAGCGCCTTCCTTCTCATGTTCTGCCAGCCAATTAGCTGCTTTCGTTATTTATGCTGTCCAATTTCTCTGCTTATTTGCAAACATGAAGAAAATAACTTGCCATGGGTAATTAACTTATGGCTCAGTAGAGAATGTCAGTAGGTTGTAATGTGTCGTACATCTGCACCTGTTGAATTCTGCAATTGCAAGTGAACTTGTTTAATTACCACACAAGGCAATAAACGGTGTAAAGTGTTCTCTGCCTTTAACTCAGGGAGCAGCTAGAGGTCCAGTGTCTTGCTCTTGGACACCTCGACATTTTCTCTGCAAGGGCTGGGGATCGAACCACCAATCTGTGATTACTAGATAAATAATAAATTACCACCCCACCCCACCACCACCCTAGATGAATAATAAATTACAACCCTACATCCAGAGCTATGCCGGCCCTTAATGGAAAGACACTGTTATTGTGGGTTTAATGTCTCTCCCGATACTTGATGTGTAGCCACATATCTCTGTTAATGTGCATCTCTGTTGGCAAATTTGTTGATGACTCAAAACTGTACCCGAGCTACCTGAGCTGTGTGTGTTTACCACAGATGCTCTTGTTGAAATGTTCCCCTATGTACAGCTGGCCAAGTGTTAATCAAAGACCACGCCAACATCCACTGTTCCATGTGTTCTACACATGACTCAGCTGGCTCCAAGCCTGCCGGCTGAAGGCTGCACGTTTCTGTTTTAGCTGGTTGTCTTCAGTGTGTGTGTGAGGGCCATGGTAGCTCACTGGTTAAAGCAACCCCATCAGGAACTGACGAGTCAAAGGCTGCAGGTTCAAACCCCCCACAGGGTGTCAGGAAGGCCATCCAGCCTTAATCCCCCAAACTCCATTATAGTCTGTGTCCAACCCCACAACAGGGGACTAATTATGACACGTGGATTAGACCTCGCCAGTGTCGGTGCGTGTGGGGATACAAGTGCGTATACTAGTGTCAATCACTGTGGACATGTTTAGCTTCACTGTCTATAAAAGTTCTTGCTAACTAGGCCAGGGTTGGATAACTTTGACATGGAAATGCCAGTTCTGAACGGACTGCAGCTTCATCTTGAATCACTTGGCTGGATTTGATCTAATTCCCTCCCGCGCTGGTTATATCAAAGAGCTGAAATCACCACAGCACACTACAACTTGACACGGCTCCCACTCAAGCAGCCTTGATAAGCGCCGAGACCAAATTTAATGAACGCCTCAGTAAAAAAAAAAAAAAAGTTTCTGGTGACCTGAGAAGAGAGGGAAGAACCTGTGATCAGCAGCGCCGGGAAACATTTTGTACTTTTCCCAGAACCATGAGACTGCTGTGGTGTTTTGTCGTACTGTTTTGTTCAAACGCTGCTGTTGTGTTGGTACGGCTGACAGACGGTGATGGTTTAAGGAAGATAAGAACAGCTGAATCGGGTGTGAAGTTGATGTGAGTTCTTCCTCACAATGGAGACTGCAACCTTGACAAGGATGTGGTGCACAATTTTCCTCGCCCTTGCACACTGAATTCAGCCACCAAGGACAGCCCTGGAAACAATCTCTCTTGAAATGGTTTCCACGACTATCAGCGGCTTTGTTAAATCCACAGATATCCTGCTGTTCTAAACTGGAGTGATACGGCTCCATGTTCTCCCCCTGCCTCTCACTCAGTTTTCCATCAGCACCCCGGCCAAGATAAATGAAGATGAATGAGGGAGGACAAACCTTATCAACACTACGTCCTACAAGGTTATTTGAACAGTATAAACAGATGAATCTATGTGCCAAATCTTCCTTTTTGATGAGTCAGGTCCCACACAGGCTATATGCAAATGACTTTTAAAGGTTCACCCACGTGCACTGCTGTTAATCTGCACTTTATCATAACCGCAATTTATTTCTCTGGCATTTTCCACGTTTTTTCCTTTCCATATCATTAACTTGTCTTTGTCGATCAAAACCCTTTGTTTTTTTTAGGCCAGCCACGAGGCATAATGGACTTTAAGCATACTGCTTGTGTGCTTTCAGTCCATTATGTACAATTACTAAATCTGTTTCCGACAGATTCCTGCCAGGAGGCCAAGAAATGACCTGGAACACAATCACACAGACCAGCCGGGCATCTTGCCCTAATACCTCCTGATCATAGGGCGTCACGTATGGGAGTGGGGGCTAAATTGTTTTCATGAGAAGAAGTCAGCTTAACCCAGTGGCTAGACAGGCACTTAGAAATAAGATAGTGCCGATCTTGCTAAAATACGACTCTATGAGTCCTGTTCAACTGTGCGTATTTGACTCAAAACTACAATGTCATTTCTTACCAGGCCTATAGGTTACTAGCACTGGCGTCATCATACTGAGATGGGGCAGCAGGACAATATCGTGCGTTCTCCACACCAGTAAATATTCATTTGCCACGAGGTTGTTTTACCTTTATCAGCCAGAGATGGGTTTTTGTCATTGTTTAATAGCATCACATTCTTACATGTCAGAATCGAAAGGGCTTCTTCACATGCCTGTAATCTGTGGCTGGTAGGCAGAAGATCTAAATCCCCGACCTCTTTTACATTCTCTGCTATTATTTATATCACCATCAATTAAGAATCAGTGACATAAGAGCATAGAGCTGTGGTGCCTCAGGGGGTAGAGTGCATGCCTGCAAGTCAGGCATTATGGGTTCGTATTGCGCTGCGTAGCTCAGTAAATATGTGGCATTCTTACTAAAGCGTTCTGAGGAGTTGCTCAACTAGAAAAGCGATATATTAGAACCAGTCCATTTTCCATAATGACAAAGTAGAGCCGCAGTGGCTCAGCGGGTAGAGCGCACGCCTGGATGTCAGGCGTTACGGATTCTTATCCCACCACCATTGCTCAGTAGATGTGAGGCATTCATTGTAAAGCACTTTGAGTGATTGCTACACCGGAAAAGCGCTCCATAAAAACCAGCCCATTAACAACGCACTTATATGTATATTCAAGATGTTTATTGTCACTGATTATACAAGTAAAGATTAAAAACAAAAAATAAAGAAATCCGGATTCAGTTGAAGGTTAAACTTTTTCAGTTATAACTGGGGGTGTTATTTATTCATAAATAAAAATTAATCATTTGTGAGATTGGTGGAGCAATTTTCCCGAAAGGCTCTTTGGTTCCACTTCATGTCCTGCTGGTCATGGGTATAGCTGCTCCTCTCACTCATCCCTACATTATTAATGTGATCATCTCCCTGGCTTGACTTTCATCGCAGCACTGAAATTAATATTCAACCTTCCAGGAAGCAAGCACATTTTACAGGACAATTTAACCCTGCACCCAGAGCGCTAAAAGAGGTGGCAATGGGATAAGCTGATTCCAACTAAGAGGTGTCTGAGAAGAAGACTTGGGTTGGAGCACCACCATGATGAGACCTGTCCTTGAGTCTCTCATTCCTTTTATGGCATGGTGGCTTAGGCAGCACCCTCTCCTCACAGCAAGTGTGTGCTGGGCTCCATCTCAGCCCCTCCGTGTTACGTTTGCCTTTTCCATGTGTGCTTCCACTGCCTCCGACATGATTTGAATCTAGTCCAGGATTTATTCAGTTTTTGGTGGGGAGTAACATATTGTATGCAATGTATGAGTCATGTAGAATCCTATATTACTGGAAGCCAGAGTAAACAGTGACGGCCACAATGAGAAAGAAAGAGTTCAGACTCTTTCTGAGAGAGAGCCGACTACCTTTCACCTAGTTAGGCCGTGGAGTTCCCTTCATTATAAAACAGATGAATATGACCATGTGCATGAATGCATGCATGTATGTTAGGGATGCAATGCTTCACACTATGTTGTCGAACTCTGCAGTATTACAATATGCCTGTCATTTCTTATAAGATCTAAACGTTGCTTTAGACCACATGTGTGCTGTGATTTCAGAACCACAGAACATCTCTGGAGCCTATCAGTGCTCTGCATGCAAATACGGCCCGAGAGAAGAGAGTAGAGACTACAAACAAATGCTCTCTCGGCTCCGATGTGACAATGGCGGACGGTAGCAAGACAGAGAAGCAAATTTGAAGAGGCACCGCCGTCTCTTAGATCAGCTGTGTAGGAACATTTTGGATTCAGTGTGATGGCAAGGGTAAAGGGACTGCAAGCAAACAAGGTTTGTTTGCCTGCAAGCTTTGCTTTGCCACTGTTGGCTAGTTGAGTGGAAACACGATGTCTCTTACATTGCCATCACCATTAGTGAGAACACAACAAACTCCGAAACTGCATTCTTACAATGACTCCTTTCTGTGTATGTAGCCCATCCTATTGTATAGGAGCAGTGAGTGGCTGCAGCACCCAGGGACCAACTCCAATTCATTTTCTTATTGACCTTGCTCAGGGGCATAGGCAGGAGTATTAACCCTAACGTGCATGCCTTTTGGATGGTTGCAGGAGAGCAGAGCATCTGGAGGAAACCCCATGCACACACGGGGAGAACATGCAAACCACACACAGAAAGGACCTGGGCCAGGATTTGAACCCACAACCGTCTTGCTTTGAGGTAACAGCACTAACCACTGGGTCACCATGCCATAAGAAGGCTTTTCTTCACCTCCTTAGAACGCTGATATGATGGTGTTCTTGCATCTCCTGATACCTCTGGGTGCAGCTGACCGTGTCGCTGTTAAACCATCACTTCCACTCAAATACAGCATTTGAACCTAAAGCATTAAGGATGAATATGAATAAATGGGGGTGAACCACAGAGGATATCATTTGGTTAGTTACCTGCACAACAGAGAGCAACCAACTTTGGCTTCACTCTCAGGGCCTTTGTCCTCTCTCAGAGCGTTCCGTCTTGAGAGGGCTACACGAGTACTCTCCTCTGTTATCCTACCAGCACTGGTCTCCAAGTTGCTTTTTCTCTTTTTTCATTGTAGACACCCCCCGTTGTGTCTGCCAGCAAGGCATATCGATGATCCCCCATGCTTAACTCATCTGAGCAGACAAGGGACTTCTGTCAACAATAGCATCTTTAGACAATGTGTGCTAAGCTCATCATCTCCCATGGGGAGTTAGCCCCTCTGCTCACATTTGGACATGGCAGCCTCCTTGATGGAGTCCAGTGTTCTGTCGAATGAGGGATGCCTGTTTTACGTGTCTCGATTATTCCCTCATGTTGTTGGGGGTGGACACGCCCTTAGATGGAGCTTGGAGGATTAAGGCCAGATGCAGTTCCTGATGCTTCACAGTGGGTTTGAACCCACTGCCTCTGGCTCGTCAGTTTTCAAAGCGCGTGCTCTCCTATTGAGCTACTGACCCCCCCCCCCC
>OMLC01069870.1:7684-19407 GCA_900302585.1 Regalecus glesne
TGATAATAATAATAATAATAATAATAATAACTATAATAATAACTATAATAATAATAATAATAATAATAATAATAATAATAATAATCTCATTTAAAGGGACAGTACATATAAATGAAGATTTATAATACAAATAATTATCATGGCTCAGTGCATAGAGCGGGTCGTCTGGCAATCGGAAGGTTGCAGGTTCGATCCCCGCATCCGGAGAGAAACAAGTTAAAGTATCCTTAAGAAAGACACTGTTCCCCTAATTGCTCTGTCCTGTGATGGGCTGGTGACCCTTCAAGGCTGGTTCCCTGCCTTTCGCCCAATGAAAACTGAGATAGGCTCCAGTTTCCCCTTGACCCAATTTCGGGTAAGCGGTTGACAATGGAGGGATGTATGGATGGATAGAATATAATTATGCCAGATTTAGCCAAAGGCTAATTTTTATCATTTAATTTTAATGTTATTATGATAATATTTCACATATTGTATATCATCATCAATAGTTAAATCAGCAACCAAAAATCCTGAAGATAAACTAAGATTCTTCATCACTATTTAGCATTTATCAGTCAGGCTGGACTTAATCGTGCTACAGCGGGCCTGAATCACCTTTCATGGACTACAGTTTAGCTCAAGGGTAATGGCAGTCACAACAATGTCATGATGATGATGATGATGATAATGAAGACCAAGAAGAGGATATCATAAGCAATGATGGTTTATAATGCGTGTCTGACCTAGACTGAACATGAACATTCTCCAGAAGATGGACCAATCTCTCTACTAGTGGGGTGAGCAGAGGCTCCAGCTTGAAGTTGGGCTGCATCAGCTCTTTGATGCCCTTCATCATCGTAACATCACAGGCAAACACCTTACCCTGAGGTGACACGACGTAGGGGATGAACGTGTAGCTTCCACACTGCTCCTGCAGAATAGGAGAATGGGAGAGACTATTCCTCCATTCACATGCAAAGACATATAAACATTCACATCTTATGTTTGGTCCTGAGGCATTACTTTACAGCTGCCAAGACTAGTGGAACTCTGGAAAAAGGTGGGTACTTTAGGCTGTAAAGGCTTGATCACATGTGGCTGGTCTCAATAATAAGCCTGATTGTAGGCCTACCCATAAAGATTAACTTGTACTCTGATGTACTAAATTTGTATTTTGATGTTAGGCAGGCTACTTGTGTTTTTTATACAGGTTGTGGAAACAAATTTCTTTACACATTTCTTTACCGGGTACTTTGCATCTGGTAAAGAACCAGTAGCACTTTGTAGAAGTCCTACTTCTACTTTTCAAATGGGCACATTAGGTATTATATTGAATGATCAACTCATTAATGCATTATGAATAATAATAATAGTAATTATTATTATTGTTATTATTATTGTTGTTGTTGTTATAACAGGCTGCAGTAGCCATGGAGTAGAATACACACTTCAGGAACTAATGAACAAGAGGCTGTGGGTTCCAAACTATTGCGTGGCCTCGAGAAGAGCAACCAGCCTTAACCCCCACCGTCCCCCACACCTGCCCTAGGATAGCCTGGCAACCCATCCAGGACGTTTCTCTGCCTTCTGCCCAATTAACACTGGGATGTGCACCAGCAGACTCACAACCTGATTTTGGATAAGTGGTTGATGATGACACCATAATCTTTTCTATGAGGACACTGCATATAAATGACCCTTTAGAATGTGAATACATGCCGCCCCCAGCTGTTGCATAATGACTGAAACTGTGCCCTTTTAAAGATTGGGGAATACCTGCAGTCGGTTGAGACGGAAGAAGGCATTTAAGTGAGCGATGAAAAGTTCCTCCTGATAAACGTTGGGTCCAAATGATTCAACTCAACTACTACCTATCCTCATCTGTGGACTCAATCACAACCCAAGCTTAACCTCTAACACTAGTCGTAGACCACTCTGGTCATATGAAGAGGCAGTCCTCACTGGTCATATTGCTTCTGAGAGAATTCCTATGGAGATGCTCATAATGATAAGGTGTGAGTGAGAACCCAACCTGGCAACCCCAGAACTATTTATATTCATGCGTAAGAACATATTCATAAATGAGCGAGTGACTCTTACCAGAGTAACAAGTAACAATGTATAGACACTTTATGAAACACATCTCCTTGTAAAGGGGCACCATTGTTGTGATGGTTGGTGTTTTTTGTCCTCCCTCCGGTTACCTTGAAAGCTTGCAGGTCATTGTCCTGCTTAAAACAATACAGAATGATGTTGTTGGTCATGCTGAAACTTTCTCTCACGCCGAGGTGATAGAAGAGGGACGGCTGGCAATACGTGTCACTCATTTCAACCACTGCAACATCTGTAAAACATAAATAACGCCAAACAGCCAAAAACGGAACCAGACAGGTCAGTGTGCTTCACATACCTCCAGATCGCTCTGCATGTTTGCCATCCTGCCCATACTTGCCTGCGTTGTAGAAACCATCCAGGCCGTCAGTAGTACCGTGAGAGATCCTCTCGAAAGAGATGCTTTGAAACACTGCGTGTGACTCTAAGCAGGCTTCTTTCAGACACTTCAGTGACAGGTTCTCTTCGGTTTGCGAGACCGACGCATCCTCGACAACAATATAAATCACGGACAAGGCTCTGTGCCGACTGCGTGGAGACACCAGCGCCTGTTTGCTGGGGCAGCTGAGCTCCATGGCTGAAGAGTCTTGCCACAGACTTCCAGCGGACACCCAAACTGGATCTTTCCTCTTGACATCGTGGAGACTCATCCGCCGGCGCTCCGTGGTGGACATGTCTCGTCTCTTCGCCGCTGGAACCCTCAATACATTTGTGTTGGGAATGAGGTTTGTTGTCCTCGGCAGCTCTGTGACGCAAACGGGACAGTCCGGTTGCTTGTTCGCGTGATTCCCCAGGTGTGTCGCCTCCTCCCCCGCCACTCCCGTTGAGCTTAGTCCCTTCCCGTCCGCCCCGCCCATCTTCCCCCTGCCCTCCACTGTTTTCCCACTCGTTCCGTCGTCCCATGGGCAAAAGTTTGTCAGCGTCGTCTGCCAGAGTTCACAAGAGCGTTCGTGGATTTCCGCAGAATTCATCGGACATGCCTGAATTTAACTGAACCTAAAAAATAAAAATCTCACCTCAGTCGAACTTAAAGCTTAACCGACAGATGTCTTCAGCTTGATTAGGTCACTCTCCAACTTGCGCGGTTGGTACTGTTGTCTCGTGTCCAATAAGGTCCAGGGTTCGAATCCCGTTCCGGCTCATGTCTGTGTGGGATTGACACCCCACCCTCCCCGTGTCTGTGTGGGATTCTTCCGGGTACTCCAGTTTCCTCCCACCAGCATAAAGACATGCGTTAGGGTCAACGTTCCTACTCTTACCCATGAGCAAGGCAGTAATGGAAGAGGAATTAATTGGGGTTGGTTCCTGTAGCTGTTCATTTCTTTTATACAATAGGACGGGTTAAACGCAGACGATAGGTTTTGTTATATGCATGAAACATGATAAATTGTTTAAGGTTCTTCTCATTCCATAACCAGACTGTCAGACCGGAAGCTTCGGTAAACTTCTCCCGCATGCTTCTTCCGTCTCCTGATGGTTTACTGCGGAGCAGCGGACTTTAGCCTTCTTTGCCTTGCGGCTCTTGCACGACATCTGCTGCTGAGCAGCAAAATGACACCAGAGGGACTTGACACTTCCTACTCCTCGTCCGTTATGGACATGATTTATTATCTGCCTATTTGATTTGACAATAGTTGTACGACGGAACACTTTCCTGAAGCATTCCTGAGACCGGCACCTAAAATTCTGGTGCATTCTACCAGTACAGATAGTAAAATCCACCATGGTGACCCCTGAAAAACAGGGAATGGACCGAAAAAAAAGGTGTTCCAATTCTCCAGTAGAGTCTAGAGACGTGTAAAATCTATAAGAACGATTGAAGCTGTATTTGAGGGGGGGGCTCATCTGTCTGTATAAGTGAAGGTGAACTTGCATTCTGTCAAGGTAAACTTGTTTTTTTAATGGACAAGCAGTGGCATCTGAACATATGAAGGGCCTTGGATAAGACTTTGGATAAGCGGTAGACAATGGATGGATGGATTAACAATTCCATTGTTTTCCCCATCGTATCAAAACGTACCCTTTTTGAGAACCTGGCTACAGGTATGTGAACATAAACCGATCTTTTTACTGTCTTTATTTACAATACAAAACAGAGGAGCTACAAAATCAATGCTTCCCTCCTAAAAACAGTAAAAAAAAATAACAGTGAGAATGTTAATGAAATACACACATTACCTTTGAAGGAACTTCAAACACCAAAGAGGGTATTTTTCTCCACACCACAGAAACACGAGAGGTAATATGAAAAAAAGCTGTTTACTGAAAATGAACAATGCTTATGACCTTATGAATGCAGAATCGACATTCAGAAGATCCTACACATGTAGCCTGAACATAAACAGTAGGCTAATCTTCAGCTATGCTCTATAGTTGATCCGGTCATTCAAAAATATAAAACTTTTGTACGTGTGAGATAGCTCCATCTGGCACTAAGCACTTGTACGTATGTCTTCCGAGTACTGTCAGATGCGTGAAAATCTATCTTTGATCACAGTTATCGTGTGGACCTTAACGCAAACTTCCTGAGAGTAGGGAGTCTTCTTTGAGACAGCTGTGGCAGGTTAAAGCGCTTTGACTTGCAAATGCTGAACCTATCGTGTTATTCCATTTCGATTTGTTTCATCTGCACCCCAGAAGTATCAGTTTCATAAATTCACTCAGTGGAGATAATGATGTGTCAGCTGACCATGACTCTTTTCTCCAAGGAGTTCTCATAATGTATTATGTCCAACTAACTTCCGAAACAGACACATTCTACAGTCCATAGAGGGGGTGGGCAACATGATCCAGAAAGGGCCGGAGTTTGCGTAGATATTTGTTCCAATCAAGCAGTTAAACACCAAGCTGACTAACCGAGGCCCTTACTATAGGCTAATGGTTGACTGATAAAGTCAGGTGTGTAACTGCTGGGTTGGAACAAAGTCCAGTACCCACACCAGCCCTTTCTGGATCATGTTGCCCACCCCTTCTCTAGAGACTTGTTTTATTTAACCTAGGAAAAGAAACTTGTGTGGGGTGACTGATTTTAGTATTCAACTGCCCTCTACTCTGTGCATACTTTGTACGACACAGCAGTGAGAATAGAAAACATCATCAGAATAGTCACTTTCCCTGGACTTAACCAAAAGGTGTCCACTTTGAGAAACAACACTCATTGAACTTCAGTATTCACTCAAACGGTTTGGCTTACTCGTCAACTCCTTCATCATCTTCCTCCTGCTTAGCATCTACCTCGGTAGTGTCGGAGAACTCGTGCAGGAGGACGTACTCTCTGCTGCTGAAGCCAAACTTGAGCACATCTTTCTCTTTGAGCTCATAGTAGCGCTGGGCGTCAATGCGCTGGTTGTTCAGGTAAGTGCCGTTGCCGGACCCCAAATCAATGATGTAGGGCTTGACCCTGCGGCCAGGGGTGCCGTCTGCACGGGTAAACTCCACAAGTCTTGGGAAATGCAGAGAGTGAAAAACAGAGCTTTATTACCCAGAGTGCAACACGCTAAATAGTCAAAGCAGCAAAGAGCACCTACTGATTCCAACAGAGTTAAACAGTGGCTGGTAAGGCATTTATATAGACTGAACATATTGTCTAAATCATCATCAAGATTAGGATAATCAATTCACCTAACAGAGCTGTGTTTATCACTGATTGAGAGTCTACTTGTAGACTGTTGTCCTTACCTGTACTGAAACACAGCATGTTGTTTAGAGCAGGATGGGTGGTCGATGGGAATGTCTGCTATTTTCCTCTGCCGCCCCAACAAATATGCACTCTGTCTGTGAATATACATGACAGGAAGAGGCTCATCATTCTTGAATGGGTAAAGTCGCCACCGACGTTTGGGGATGCGAGCCTCTGGTGGTTCGTTGTACTTGATCACTACTCCTCGGAACGTGTTGGTATCTTCCGTCAGTGCCCCTGACAGTTCAAAGTTGGGCTTTTCTTTTTCAGCGGGAGGGGCATCGCTGCCCTTACCCCCTTCTTGAGGCCGACCGAAGGCATGGTCTTGGTCTTCGTTTTCCTCCAGTCTCTGGCGGTTTTCTCTGCGTCGCTCATCCTGTTGCTGTCTCTCATTCTGCTGGTGTTGGAAGGTCTGAGCATCTCTGTCGCGGTGTCTCTCCCCTTCACGCTCTCTCTCCCTCGGTCTGTCTGACTCCCATCTGCTCCGTCTCTCCTCTGATTGGTCATTTCGCCTCCTACGCTCATCACTGATACGGTGCTCCTCGCGTTCCTGTAAGATATGAAGTAGGAGGCAAAGAAATTAGGCACCAGAAGATAGATGATTCATACATGTCTCTTTAGAGTGAGACTTCCACAGACACTTTGGTAAACACTAAGAGGCAAAATTAAGTAATAATTTGATGGGTGGTCACGGTCCTCCATGTTATTTTTCAGAGTATATGATCAAATCACCTGCTTTATTGTGACATTGGAAGTACGGTGGGGACTTCGACTCTCTCTCCTTCTGGGAGACCTACTACTTCTCACAGGTGACCTCTCTCTTCTACGTGGTGAGTGATCCCTTGTCCTTGCAGGTGACCTACATTAAACATAAATCAGGGTAGCAATTAATTTTTATAGGTACAGTGTTTACACTTAAATATAATTAATTGTTACTTAATTTTAACTAACAAACAACATAAATAATAATTATTGTAATTCTTCCCTTATCAGTCCCACAAGGGGAAATCTGAGATTCCCTGCTTTTTAACCCATCCTACTGTATAGGAGCAATGAGCTACCAACATATGATACTTGGAGAGGAGTTAGGGGTTCAGTGTCTTGCTCAAAGATACCTCGACAAGCTTTCTGCAGGACCAGGGATCAAACCTTCAACCTTCCAATCGCCAGAGAATCGCTCTACCCACTAAGCTTATGCCACCCCTAAGGTTTTTTTTCTTTTTATATATTCTTCCCCCGACCCAATTGCCTATAGCTGGATCTGTTGCTTTGATGCCCCTCTTGAACGTTGACAGGAAGGAGGAAGCCGTAGTATGTGTCTCTTCCAAGTCACATGATGACAAACCCTCGCTATTTTACACATCATGGTCTGGTGGGGAAATCACAGTGCTTGGTCATCAGAGGAGAATGAAGCAGAGTACTTTCCCTTCACTTAACCGCAACCGTAACCAGAGGACACCAGCAAACCTATAATACTTTATCCAACCTAACCCCTACACCCATGTGAGGGATAGCCAACTATGCTCCACTATGGACTTCTGGCCATGGTTGGAAATGGTGCAACTGGGATTTGAACACCCAACTGCATGACACAAAATGCAATAAAGATTGCCATAACTCCCTACGCCACCGAAGGCCTAAAAGTAAACTGCTTTGAATCTACTGTGACGTTGTCAGAGAGTATTCGGCCTTAATTCCCCAAACTCCATCTAATTCTGTGTTCATCTCCACTATATTAGGACTAATCGTGACATAAAATGCACCTCTATCAATACAGGCTGGTTGGTGACAGTGTGAAGGTTTTCATGGCACACATTCTTTGGGGCAGCATAGCTCAGTGGGTAGAGCGGTCATCTGGCAATTAGAAGGTTACAGGATCGATCCCTGGTCCTGCATATAGCATGTCGAGGTGTTCTTGCTCCAGACACTTAACCCCTAATTGCTCCCCGAGCACCATATGTTGGCAGCTCACTGCTCCTTGCGGGACTGATAAGGGAATCCTTTCTTTCTTTTCTTTTTCTTTCATTCAAGCCGCAGATGCGCACTGAAGAACATCTCGCTGACCAAGTTCATCCCTTCATGAAAACAGTTTGTCCACACTCAGATGGATACGTCCAACATAATTGCACCATGCCACAAGGCACATATCTTCACTGAATACAGTGGTGGCATGATGACTGAAAATGATTGGTTTCAATTTATGTAATTGTTGACATCTACTGTAAATATCCACACTCAATCGAGGCCTGTTTAAAGTGGGATTTATCCTCTGCCCTGGCCAACATGTCAGTTGGGTCGATGCCGATTTGGTGGATACAGCGTCCTGAAGACTCGTAGTTCGTGCTCCAGTGGATGATGTGAGTCAGACCTTAAGTACTGACCAGTTTGTGTGGGTTTAAGATTTAAGCCAACCATCAAATGTCCCCTGTTAAAGATTTCCATATCACAATCCAAGAACGGTAACTTGTCACGTCGTCCCTGGTAAAATTGATGTGGTTGTCAATCGAATTAATGTGGTCAGTGTAATGTGTATTGTCCTAAAATCGAACTTTAACCCAGGTGTCGTCCACAAGTCTTGTGTTCAAACGAACCGATTAGATTTGTTTAGATGTGGATACAGAATTAATTAACACTGTGCCCAAGACAATCGATTGGGGTCATTTAGATAAAGTCTGAGTAACTGGTCAACGGGTTGAAGAATCAATTGGAATGTATAAAAAGGTAACCTTGATGATATGAATCACCTGCTTACTCTCCTCTTCGATGGCGGCGAGCTGGATTCCCCAACGGATCTCGGTTTGGAGCGGCGTGATCTGTGCGGCCCGGTGGGGCTGAGCTTCTCCTGCTTTACCTTCAGTTTAGATTCCCGTATCGGGGACTGCGTTCTCCTTCGTCGCCTTTCTTTTTCCATCTTTAGCAAATTTATGAAAGTTCAATCATTAAATATCACGATAAACATAAAAATTGCTTACATCTTATCGGTAAGGACCGAGAGAAAGAATCAGAACCAAAACTTCTGTTGTGACGCTATTGCGTCATGTTGATCACTTCCGCTTCCCGTAGCACATAGAAAAATACGTCCTGGTGTTTCGACGGTCTGTTATGAAATGGTTCCGCTATGATACAGTTCGTTTTAAACATTATATTGGATTTTTATTTGAAAAGAGCCGTACTTTTTTTTACATAATTACACACATTAAAATGTAATATTTTTTTTAATCATAAAAGTGCGCAACACTAAAATAGGAAGATATTTGAATAAAAATGCATAGACTAAATAAAAAGGGTAAATTCAAAGAACACAGATATGTTACATCTCAAACCCAAACTATTCAAAGAGTAAGAATAATAAGTAAGTTTATACTTTGGTGTGACAGATTCTAAAAAACAGTTTTACTCATGGAGTTTATTATCCCTGTCTGGAGCTTTAATTTGTTGTCATGACAACGCAAACAACGAGGTTGAGCTAGACTTTGTCAGCGGTGTTTTTTGATCCAAATACCGTTAGAGACACACGTTTTCAATCGAACATACCTAAAGTCGGGAAACTGTTGTTTTTTGTGCACTGTTTTGATATTTCAAAAGTTACAACATGATTCCTCCAGCTGACTCTTTGCTGAAATACGATAATCCGGTTTTGGTGAGCAAAAACACAGAGAGAAAGTCGCCAAAGGTAAACCACCTGTTAGCTAACGCTGTAGCTACACCATTGAACTTAAATATCCTAATGAGTAACTAAGATCAACAGCAATACAAAATCACTCTTTTTTCTGACAGAAACTTTAAGTATAATACTTTGAAGCAGTGAAATAAAACGCGGTTCTATATCTAAGATCTAAATCTATTTGCAATTCACATCCACTAACTTGTGTTATAAGACTGATGAAAGAATCTCACATGTTCAGGTCAGACACACCAAGATGTGTTTACTCTTACAGGCACGCCATTTGAAAGTAAGCCCTCAACAGCCTGCTGCCGTTGGACCTCTTCCACCACCACATAAACCAAAATCAGTCGCAGCTGATGCCAACAGGCAGCAAACTGAGGAGATTCTCAATGCCATTCTTCCACCTAGGTGTAGTTTTTCTCATTTACTTTACATTCATCACAGTTAATATAGGTCGCCTCCACCTCAAATTAATAACTTTACTCAATAACTGAACCAGGCTTAATAATGCATCCATAGCATGTATGGGGGACATTACTCAGAAGGCCAATTTGTCAAGAGGTTTGGCGAAAGCATTACAGTGAAACTTTTCCCAATCTACCAAGATGAATGTAATTTCTAAAAAAGTTTAGAAGCCTCAATAGTTACTGTGACAGGTGACTTTTTGGATTTACATGAACAAAGAAGTTAAGTTTACTGTTCTGGATAAAAAATGATAATCAGTTTTTTGGCCATTGAGGTTTTCACATACATGCATTTTGACTGGGGTTTCATTGTTTCCTTGTGAATGAACTATCACAGGGAATGGATGGAGGGGAACCAGTTGTGGGTACAGCAGGTTGCCAGCACGCCTTGCATCCGATTGGATGTTGTGCACCTTCAAGAGCAACTGGACTTGAAGCTACAGCAGAGGCAGGCCAGAGAGACAGGAATCTGCCCTGTCCGTAGGGAGCTCTACACTCAATGCTTTGGTAAGGGGAAGGTTGACCGTGTTAAAGAACAAGAGACTGCAAAGATCACACTGGTCACTGAGGTTTCTATTTTGGTTGAACTCTTGACCAAAGAAGATACCTATCCTATATAAAGTCCACACTGCCAGTTATTCAGAAGGTACCTCTTCCTAATTCACATTCACTAGTTAACACACTTGATATTACAGATTAAGTATACATACTTAAGATTTGGTATAAGGCTCAGTACCTCTCCCTTGTTATTCTTTCATGTGAGTAGCCTAACTCCTGCATTCTACTTGAGGCTCACTTTTACTAGGCTTAACCAATCATATCTCGGAGCTCTTCCCTCTTCTGTGTATTGCTTCAGATGAGCTGATCCGACAGGTGACCATCAACTGTGCTGAGAGAGGCCTGTTGCTGCTGCGGGTGAGAGATGAGATCCACATGACCATAGCTGCTTACCAGAAACTGTATGAGAGTAGTGTGGCTTTTGGTATGAGGAAAACCCTGATGGCTGAGCAGGGAAAGTTGGACATGGAGAAAAGGGTAAGGTTATTCAATTCCAACATAAATAAATGTTCAACGTAAATGTTTGAATTCTTATATCATCCAACCAAGTGGAATAAATAAAGTTGCAAGATGTGAAAATATGTTGTAAGATGTGTAACAGCTGGAAGCTATCACAGAAATGCAGTTATCTTATCACGTAAATGTATGGATGCTCGAATGCAGAGGGTATTTCCATTGGGTCTAAAAAACCTCCTCTTTTCTATCATGACCAGTAAATAGAAATCCAAGAAGCCATGTTGACTATTGTAATAATAGTGAAACATAGGGAGCCATTAAAATCAGTCCCAATCTCTGTGATCTTATGCATTACAATTAGTATGGATAATAATCGTTTTCATTTTTCATATAACCAAGACTTGTAGAATTTTCTTTTCTGAATTTAACCCACCCTTTTATATATATATAGGAGCAGTGAGCACAGCTGCCACAAAGTGCTTGGGAACGATATGTATGTGTATGATAACCTTCAACGGCTACAAACATTATATTTTTCTCTTGATGAAATCAAAAATATCTCAATAAAATATTAAAAGAGCTTGTGTAAACAATGAACCAAGCTCATTTGAAAGCTGACATGAATTTATGACCTTTTTTAATAGTCCCAAGCACTCTCTTCTCTATCTTTGTCCTTTTCTCCTCTTTCTTTTCTTTAATGGACCCATCTGAAGTTAAATTTTTTCACGAGATGTGTGGTAGTGAAAGAGGGGAAGAAAAACGTT
Source organism: Regalecus glesne (assembly GCA_900302585.1). NCBI lineage: Eukaryota > Metazoa > Chordata > Actinopteri > Lampriformes > Regalecidae > Regalecus > Regalecus glesne. The sequence goes on from OMLC01069870.1 coordinate 19,367, forward strand.
TGGGAGATCCATGAGACAGTCACACACACAGACACACAGAA
>OMLC01069875.1:5157-20887 GCA_900302585.1 Regalecus glesne
GGGCACTGCATCCATGCATGTGTGTATGCTTTATATCAATTGCGTGGCTGTCGCCAGGCAGATGGCGGTGGTGGGCATGTGTGCGTAGTTATGTCTCTGGGTGTGTGGGGATGTACGTACACCAGTGTGTGTGGCTCTGTCGAGATGATCAAACCCTTCGGCTCCGATCCCAGCCGACCTTCATGTGCAACATTTTGAGTTGAGCTCCTCGAGAATCCAAGAGGATCCGGGCCAACCTGAGTGGATGAGAAAAACGTATCAAGTAGTACTAAAAGGCGTACGGGTTTCAGGGGATGATGAAATAGATGGAGAACCGTGATACCGAAACATGAATTACCATGGTCGACCTGCAGGAACTTCATGATGATGCTCCTGAGTGTAGTATTAGTATTCATCCTTCCATCGGCAACTGCTCAGCTGAAATGGGGTCACGGGGTCATGTGAGAGATGGGGAAACACACTCGACAGGTCCCCATCCTATCCTAGGGCTTGAGGAGTTAGGGGCTCAGTGTCTTGTCCCACACGATTTCTGAGGGAACTGGGGATCGAGCCACCATTCCTAAGATTATTAGACAACTGCTCTGACCGCTGAGTATTGGTATTACTATTAGTCGTATTAATTAGCATTATTGACACGTACTGTGCCATAATGATCGATTATCTCAAAAGTGTTAGATGGTTATCAGTGTGGGTAAGCCGTATGCTGCTTTTAATCAGTGGGTTATAATAACCCATGAAGGCCCTGCTACGCCTTCATTAATCCCTATTTGACGTTCTGTAGCCCACAGCACCTCCCCCAGAACCCTCACAGAGGGGCAGCGTTGGACGGGCAGCGCTGTCCTTGTCCTTGTGGCGTGCTGTGCGATGGTGATAACTCACGGTGTGTTGATAATGGAGCGCGCACATGGCGGAGAGTGACCAGTCGCTGAATTCTAATAAGCCAAAGCCATGTCATGCATACCAACTCTCGTCTTCCACCATCTCCCTTCCCTCTTTCTCTCTCCTCCCTCCTCCTCCCACTCACTGCTTTCTCTCTCGCACTCATGAGCCCGTACGTGTTCGGCGTCGCTCCGAGTTGCTCCTCCCTCTCCGTGGATGTGACACACACTCACCCACCCACACACACTTGTCCTGTCGTTGTGTGCCGCAGCCTCGCTTTTGACGCGCTGGAAAGTCTCGGTGGTGAAGACTACACCCCAGCTAGGCAGAGGCCGAATGACTCCAATGTGTCCTCTTGTCCTCGTCTGGCTTTCTTCATCCATCCCCCCCCACCACCACCACTGCCCCACTGCTAGTCAAATCCTGAGCTTCATATAAACCGTAGCTATGCAGCGAAGCATTAGCCTTGGATCACGCTGTGATGGACGAACAGCGACTTCTGATCCCAGAGCTTTAGCAGTGACAGACCCACACTCACGTTGTTCTTTATGTAACGAGGGTGAGGGGATTGTTTAATAAGAGAGAAGTCGAAGATCTGTGGCCTGTCGGGTAAAGTACATTATCCATCTGGACCGCGAAGTCAGGTTACGTAATGCTAACTGGCATCTTTACCACGTGTTGGAGACACTTCCCACATCCAGCACCATGTAGCCGCTGTAGACGTGCTCGTAGTGGTGCGCGGGCTTCCTGGAGGTGGGTGACCTCAGCTCGTCTCTTTACATCTCCTGGAAAATGGACCAGGGTCAGGCAGATGTTGGCCTGAATCAACCCAGAGGAGGGGGACGGGTTGATTTTCTGGATAAAACACGAGATGTGTTGCGCTGGCCTCAGGCCATGGGCTCGTCTGGAGAACCTGTTTGGCCTCTTAGGTGCGCTGTGAACCTCATCTCAATCTTGTCCTTCTTCACCACTCCTGATGTAAAGCATCTTCAGCTCCTCCAGCTCCACCTCCTGTCTGTCTCCACACAACGTAGCTAGTCTCACCATCACAGCCACACCTCTCCAGACCTCACTGTTGGGAATTATTTTTGATAAACCGCTGGGACATGATTGACAGGTGTCACTCAGCAGGCTACGTTGGGCAGATTCTCCACATTATAAGTAGCAACATACATAAACTACACAAATCAAAGCTAACAGGAAGAAGGTTCTCGTTAACCCTAGTACCAGCGGGACAGAAGAACAATAGGAAGCCTTTAGGGCCGGATGTAGTACAATATAAAAAGCGGCTTCTCCATCCATTTAAGATCTCCTCATGGGCTTCCTCACAACCCCTCACCACTAAATCAGCCGAACCCCAAATGCTACCGACAAACATGAATTCATGGTGTATCATCCAAAGCAAGGTGAAGACAAGACCAATTCGGCTCGAGCGGAGCTGCGTTTCCCAGCGGACACCCAAAAGTGGAGCAGAAGTGAAACGACAGGAAGCTAAATGAGGCCCAGCGCTGAGAATACCAGACAATACATATTACAACCAGCGTCGACTTATCCCCCTCCCCATGTAATATAACTTGACTTCCAAACCCATCAGAACGTCTACCTGGTCCAAAAACGCGTACTTATTCCCAAGTGTGTGGAGCTGCCAGTGTTGGGAGAAAACCTTGACGTATCGGCGCGTTCACCCAACACATGTATGTGGTGGGTTTTTAGGGGGGGGGTTGAGATGCTTTGCAAATGTCTGCCAACTGAGAAGAAAAAGCTTCATGGTTAGATCGCTGCAGACCGTTCTCAATCGTGACCAATCTGGAATTTCCGTGAAAAACAATCAAATGCAACAGAAAACGTGTTGAGCTGAACTCTCACCCCCCCTCCCTTCAAATCTACAGAAGGAAGCCATTTTTCCCAAGTCTATAATGTGGAGAGGAAATGTTCCATGTTTGCTCTAAATCACAAAGCAAAACAACTTGGATTCAGTTCCCCACTACACTGTTGACTTGAGGTCAACAGCCCAGTCTTGATCACGTGGAGGACATCGGTTGAGTAATAGGGTACAGATAGAAAAAAAAACAACCCCAGCGTAGCGGCACTCGGCCAGTGGATACTCGGGAGTATCCCCACACCCGCCCAGGGCCTCTAACCTTAGACAACTCTAGAGAGGAGGTACAGTCCAGCCCCTATCCAGGGCTCGGGCTTCAAAGCCAGCAGTGTGAGTAGAGGCGGAGCCCCACTAGAGCCGACTGGTGGGGCTCCGCCTCTCACACAGCCTCACCAGAGAGGTGACGTTCCACGTCCCCAGAGCCAGCCTCTGCTGCCCAGGTCTGGTCTGTCGAGACCCTCTGCCTTGACTGCCACCTGTCAGCAGCACACCTGACCCCAGCCGTTCTCCCCGTCGGTGGTGGTCCACCGGATGGAGAAGTGTCCATGTTGCTTTGTCGTGTGGTGCCTGGTCGGGCTTCGTGGCAAACCCAGCCGCCAGGCGCTCGCTGACAGGCCCTCCTTCTGGGCCTGGATCCAGACGAGGGGCCCCAGGCTTCCTCTGGCCAGGGTGGCGTCACTTTTTCCTCAATCTTCCATCGGGTCTTCTTGAGCCTTTCTTAGCCTGGCCCCTTGCCTGAGATCAATTTGCCATAAGAGACCCTACCAGGGGCTTAGGGGTCCAGACATCACTGCTCCCAGGTTCATGGGGGGACACAAACCTCTCCCCCATGAGGTGGTGATGGTTCCCCTGCTAAAAATCTAATCAGGTGCTCAGCCGATGTGGAGGGATCCGCCACAGCCGGAGGTGATGAGGGAGGTAGAGAAAGCTTCCGTGTCCCAGTTTAACTACTGGAAATCATCTGATGCTGCAATGCAACAGCCCCGTGTTGCAAGATAATGACATCGAATGATGGAAAAGCTTTCAAGCCCATGCTGCAGGGATCCTGCGAGCTCAGCATCTCCACATATCAAGCAGTTTGTGTCATTGTCTAGGGTCCGTAGACTCAGCAGGGCAATTTCCATAGCACTCCCCCTGTGATGAGGGAAACCATACCGCTGAGGTTCTAATGGCTCCTCCATTCTGCTCATCCTTTAGACGCCTCCAGCCAGTCCCAGGGCTGAATGCAAATACGGAGGATCTGATGACATGTCGTTTTCATGGTGTCAGACAATCATGTCACGATGGCCTTTTTGCTCGGGTCTGTTACGACAAAGTCGTTGGAGTTGGAATTTCAAATATTCCGGAGCAACAGCTGCTGCTGGCGCTTCCCTCTCAGATAAAAAAAGCCCAAAACAAAAAAAAACACTTTTGTCATATTTTCCATTAGATTTTCTCAAGGATTTTTCCCCCTTCCCTAGTTTGTCCTCCATAAGTCAACATGTATATGGTGCCAGGCAGATCTGTCGTAAAAGTCAGGTTCAATTAGAGAGATTTGAAAAGTGTTGTTCACTGGATCCCAGTTTCTGGCACTTTTTATAGATTTGAACACATATGTATGTATAATACAACAAAAGGTCTCTCTGTCATCACATTCAACTGATGGAGGTATTTGGAGCATCTCTGCCTGCAGTGTGGATACAGCTCTGTTGTGACTTTAAGTATATACGAGAAAGGAACCTTTCAGTTACTAGACAGCAGGATGAAGCCATTATGGAGGCTCTCTTGTATGATTAAACAACAGCTACGAGTGAGTAGGAGGAGGTGTAAGGCTATTATGATATAGCATGGGGGCAGCATAGCTCAGGCAGTAGGGCGGACGGCTAGTAATCGGAGATCGGTGGTTCAATCCCCTACAGAAAGCATATCAAGATGTCCTTGAGCAAGACACTGAAGCCTTAACTGCTCCCCCGAGCACCACGCTACGGTTTGCTCTGCTTCTATACGGCGGGATGGGGTGAATTCCTCCAGCTGTGGTCGTGTGGCAATGAGACACTCTCAGTACGTCAATCATTTCTTTTTTTTAATCGAAAGGGCTCTGAAGCCTGAATGAATCCAAAGGAACGGTCGTGACCGAGGAGCTCTCAGAGTGCAGGGCAGCTTCCTCCTTCCTGTCGACGTTCTGGAGGGGTATCAAAGCCACTGACCCAGCAGCAGGCAACTCGGGGTATTCCGATGGGAAAAACGGGGATAAAATTTAACAAGGGAACCAATAAATTCATAAAAACAAATTGAAAATAAAGATTCTCAAAGTTCAGTTGCTTCGGGAACCGACAAGGCAGAGGCAGCAGTTCGAAACCCCATGCAGGGCTTCAGGAAGGCCATCCAGCCTTAGTACCTCTAGCTCCATCTAAATCTGTGTCCACGCCCACAATGTGGGGACTAATGTGACCCATAGTAGGACCGCTCATCTTATGCATGCAGTACTGTACATTGTACGTTTACTGGTATGCTCCGTCATGTCCATCTACCTCAGGCATGTATGGAAGTAACCTGCTGACATTTATTTCAGCATCTCTGATAGATTCTCTGCACCATTGTGTTTTCTTACTGCTTATTTTGACCTATATGTGGTCAAGCCACACATGCATGTCTGAGGATTGTTGTGTTGCCACTATGTGAAGTACCTGCGAGTCACAAAGCTCCAACTCAAATTCCATGTGTGTGAAAAGCCACAAGGCATAAAAGGCTGATTCTGACTCTCCGGCCGTGTAGGCCTTTATCATCATGTTGGTGTGGAGTATGAGGTTATATGGACATGACGGCGCTGCAGGGAGACCCGGGTTTAGATAAACGGTAAAGGTCACAGTGTTGATAAATGCCACCTCATCGAATTAATCACTGACTATAAATCCGGGATGCCTGATTAGACCATGCAATTACCAGCAGCCTTCAGAGGTTTTCAGTTAGCGAGGGCATCCTTCACAAGTGGACAGTGGGCGTCGCTCCTGTTGACACTGGCATGGATTCAAATGCCGTCGTCTTGTAGGAAAGGTCAGAGCATCATTCATTTACAGATGGACTTCTTGCTATAAATAGGAACACTTTGTCAAGGATCAAGCTGGACAACCAGGACATTTTGTTCCAAAGCCAAGTCGATTCGATTTGTATAGCCCGTTATCACAAATTACAAATGTGCCTCAGTGGGCTTTACACTAACACAAGAGCCCGTCTTTAGACCTTCACATCAGATAAAGAACCGCCCCCTTAAAAACCTTTAGCAGGGAGGAAAATGGGAAGAAACCTCAGGGAGACCGCCAGAGGAGGGGTCTCTCTCCAGAGATGGACACACATGCTGGGGAGGTCCCAGATATGGAATAAAACACAATTTACACAGTACAACTCTGAGAGATAGCAGAAAACTAATGGAGTTAAAAGATATAAGAATAGTAATAATACTAATCTTCTTCATAGAAGAAGAAGAAGAAGAAGATGAAGAAGGATGTAAAGTCACCAGATCCAGACACCAGGCTAATTCCCGTCATATGTAGAATGTGTCAAGTGCCCTTGAGCGAGACACTGAACCCACAACCATTCAAGTCCTCAGGTTTAATGTCAACCTGTCACAGGTGTCCCCCCACCCTGCACCCAATGAGCACCGGGATAGACCCCAGCATGACCTCATGACCCGACCCCCCGGTTCTCACTGCAGTATGCTTGCACGTACAAAATGTTGACAATGGGGATTGAAATCATCTGTTTTGCTCAATTGTCAACAAAGCATGTTGCAGATCTCAAAGTCACTTGACGGAAGATGTGCAGGGTTCAGCAACGTGGAAGGATGAACAATGCATCAGGACTAAACAAAGATGATAGAAAGCCTGCGGAGTTTCACGTTCCACAGTCTGGCTCCACAACCATGTAAACACACTTTGACATATAGCCACGGGGGTCTAATCTCTCATTTTTCATGGAGCGTGGGATTATCACTGGCCTCCGCTTCCTTGCAAAGTATCATCACCGCTCCCCGATCCAGCTCTGCTGGCTGCAGCCCTCCACTCAATATATGAGCCATGTCAGTGCAGGGTAACCTAGACTCTCTCCTCGACTCTCTCTCCCCGAGCTCGGGTCATTTTCACTCCCTGCGTGTAATAACCTGATGGAAAAACAAACACGGCAGGTTCATTCCACACTTCTACTGACGTGCGCTCGCTCTCCCTTATCGGTCAAACTGAGACAGGTGGGGGGTGGGGGCTCTGTCAGCTGCAGTGAAGTGGATACTTACAATGATGGCTTACAAATCAGGACAACAGGCCTCGCTTCAGGCTGTACGATCCGTAGCCCAGGGAGCACAGCGTAGTGCAGTGCTATGTGCAGTACTACAGGCTCACATAGTCGAGTGGAGGCCGTGCTGAGTGCACACATCGGAAGATGCCAAGTCAGTGTCGTGGGTTAGATCCCAGCATAGGGCATCAGAAACGAGCATCCGTCCACAATCCTCCATGTTCCTCCTCAGTCTGCCATGTGGGTACCAGTTGTGAAACATCAAATGGACCTATAGAACCGAGTGGTACTGTGTGTTGATAGTGGATTGGGTGCTATAGTACGAAGAGAGGTCCGTTTTACGGCTCAGGATTAGTCCTCACGTTGTATGGGTGGCCATGGACTTAGATGGAGGGTGGGAGATTAAGGCTTGGATAGCCTTCTTCATACCTCACACTGGGATCAAACCTGCAGCATCTGGCTCCTCAGCTCCAAAACTGTGCATCCTACCTCGGAGCTGCGGCGGCCCCCCATACAGTACTGTGTTTAGCATAGTTAGGGCTACGGTGACTCGGCGGTACACGTGCGCCTCCAGGCTGGGCGTAGCAGGTTCGACCCCACTGCAGGGTATCAGCGAAAGGGTATCCGGCCTTATTGCCCCTCGCTCGGTAAATGTGAGGCCTTCATGGTAAAGCACTTTTAGTGGTCAACAGCCAAGAGAATGTATAAAGACAACCTGAGCCTGCCCTGAGATGGGCTGGTGACCCGTCCAGGGGTCTCTCCGTCTCGTGTCCGATGAGCGCTGAGATAGGCTCCAGCAGATCCACGGCCCGACCTCAGATAAGCGGCAGAGGACTGGACCTGATCGTGTGTTTAGTGTTGTAGCGTGGTACAGTATTGTGCTGAATCCACACTGTATGTGGTGCTACAGATTGTGCTTAGAGTGTTTTCTTGGTCTTGGTCTGTAACTCCCTGCAATGTGAATGAAGGAATGCCAAAGCCATGCCACATTTCTGTCTCCTGGTGTGGAAACTCTTTTTTTTCCGGCTGTTTGGAGCAGGTACGCTCACATGTGTAAGAAATTCAAGACATCCTCTGGCATCCATGAAGCTCCTTTTCCTTGTTGTTTATGCAGTGACTTATCCCATTCCCACATTGGTCCCTCCACATACCAAATAAACAGGCTGACCGGTAACAAGAAGGGAGCACATAGTTTCTCATGCAGACTAATTTAGCAGGCCATGCGGAGGCTTTGGCATCTTTCACAACAACCCACTGTGCCTTTTCCCCTTTCTGCTGGGTCTGGACAGGTGGAGGGCTAGTTGACCTCGGCCTGAATCACAATGGCCGTATGGATACTGGGAATTATGACTACGGTGCACGAATATGAGAGAGAGAGAGACAGAGAGACAGAGAGAGAGAGAAGGAGGGAGAGAGAGAGAGAGAAGGAGGGAGAGAGAGAGAGAGAGGTGTGTTCTATTAAAAGGAACAGAATGTGACAATGCAGTGCCCTCCGAGGCCCCTTCTCTGTCTCTCTCTTAATATGAACATGCAAACATCTGTAAGTGCTTAATCTCATCAGGGCTTGTTGTATTTGTGCTGCTGCTCTCCCTCAGAAGTGGCAGGCTCTCTGGACCTGAAACACTCCACCCGTATACAGTGCATGAAGAAGTAGGGACTGATGCTCGCGAGGAGCCAATTGGCCCCTGGCGAAATCCTCCCATGACAAAGGCCCAGTGGTTTATCCCCAGACAGGGAATGTGCAGTGGGACTCCGTGAGTCTGACAGAAAGGCCTCGTGCAGGGGAGGGCCTGGTGAGCGGAGGGTGCACGTAGGACTGCAAACACAGTGCACGTGTGTGAATTTGGATGCACGTGTGTTTGTGCAAACTCAGGTGTTGACGTGTGTGCACGTGGGTCAACGTGTGGCTTGCCCTCTTGCACAAGAGTCCCGGATACGTCTCTGGCCCTCCAGTATAAATATATAGGTATTGGTCAGAAGTGAGCACCGTGCCGTCCTGCCACAAGCCGAGGGGAAGGTGCCAAATAGCCTGTCGTCTGCTGTAATATGTAGGACTGTTTTTCATTGTAATTGCTGCCAGAGGTCTCTCTCTCTCCCCTTGGTGTCTCAGACGAGAGCTTAGGGACGAGCAATTTGAGGAGGCCCAGGCAGACAGAGTAACCGTATCACAGCGGTGGAAGCCGAAGTGCCAAGGTCTCAGATCTCCCCTCCTATCTCCTACGCTCACATTACAAAAGCCACTGGTAGGCTGTGTTTCTCACACCCAGCCATCTGGAGCCCATCTTCACGCCCCGACACTTAGACTTCTCTCAAGGCCACTGACCTAACTACCGCTGTCTCCAAGTCATCCCAGTCGCAGGTGATCTCCCCGACGGATCGGGACACGCAAACAATCAAGCACAATACAAGGTACGCACGCTCATGCACGTCTGCATGAGCGTGTGTACCTTCATGCACGTGTACCTTCATACCATTAAGCAACACAAATATGAAACCGCACTCATTTTATGGCAGGAAACCAGTGTCAGAAGGAAGGGTGGGCGTCCTCCTGGTGAGGCAACTCTGCCGGGCTTATAAAACCCTTTTTGGATGTCAGATGAGGTTTCTTACCAAATGTGGCAAAGAAAGCCCTCTGAAGCTGTGCAAGCCAAGCATTACGTGGCCCCCGGGTTCAGAGAGGACTCTAAGTCAGCAGGCTGTGTCCAGTATTCGCTGCAGGGTTTGAAAAGCTCATGGATTTACGTGTCTCGGGCAGCTATTGGCTTACCCTAGTTTAAAGCGCTCCTGCTAGTAAGCTACATTTCACTGTGAAGGCTCGCGATAAAGTTTCTAACAATCTCAAGCAAACAGGTGCAGTTCTTGGCTGTGAACCAACATAAAACACATTCAGGAATGTTGGACAGTCCGATAAGGTGGGTCGTCCATCATGTCTATCTGTGATGTCGAAATAAGTTTCCCTGTGTACGGCTCTGGCCTTCATGAGACTGGTGGTACGACACGAACACCAGAGGATGCTCTGGCTGTCAGGAATGAGGTGGTGGTGCTGGCTCTCCACCACCTCTCTCGGTCTTTGTCAACCGAGGTCTTGGACCTCAACATGCAGGGATTTTGTGCTGCCCGTATTTTAGGAAAACGGTATGGCTTGAATTGTATGACAACTTTCCATCCATCTGTCCATCATCAACCGGCTGTATGGGATCAGGCCATGGAGCCATGGTGGAGCCTGTCACTGGGCTCACTGGGCAAAAGGCAGGAAGCCTCCTGGACACATCACCAATCCATCTCTGGGCTTGAACAGTAAAGGGTTCAGTGTTTGGCTCAAGGACACTCCCACAGGCTTCCTGCAGGGTCCTGGGATCAAACCATCAATCTTCCATTTTCTACCTGACCGACCTGCCTCCTGAGCTATGCTGCTCTTATCAAAGTTCCTCCATCACATCAAATGTGCAGAGGAACTTACAGATAGCAAGGACCCTCGTGGGGGTTTCTGAGGGGCAAGTCACTTCTGTGGACTCATCCTTTGGTCTTTTCCTCTTTTTTGTTCCCTTCTTACCAAAGGTCTTCTCCTTCGGCTCCGCTGTTGCTGGGAAACCGACACTCAGCTTAAACCAGCTGGACTTCAACATACAAATCTAAAGAATCCCAAGTGAATGCACGAGCAGAGCTCTAGAGTGTTCTGCATTAGACCATATGTGAGGTCTGCCTGGGTCAAAGTAACAAATCTATTTTTGCATAACAGCCCCACTTTTCCTCTACAGTCGCTAAGCTATTTTGATGATATGTGGCTAAATACCCATGGGAAATCATATCGGTGGACATACATCATATGCACAATAGCTGTGGCTGAAAGAGGTGGGACCTTATGTAAGATGACTTTATTATGTGTCATTCCTCAGCTTTTCTTCTTTCATCATCAGCAGAGGATATCCTTATCACCAGGCCGCTGATTGCTATTTGAGTCTAGCCAGGATGCAGGTGATGACCATTAGCGGCTGATTTTAAATTCGCCCTTATTTGAAAGGAGCAGATTAGGCTCAGGTCTGTGCGGATGGACCTAATGCTGGCTGAGCAAGATTTAAAGTTTCTTCAAAGTCAAACGTCTTTCTCGGAATAATGAAGCTTTTGCATTGCTCTCTGTAATTACGTGCAATCACAACATAGACAAATGGATGACTTTCCCCTGTGTGTGTGTGTGTGTGTGTGTGGGTGTGGGTGTGGGTGTGGGTGTGTGTGTGTGTGTGTGTGTGATAGATCCACTGGGAGCAACATACTGGGAGACTGGGAGTCTACTCTTTGGATCGATCCAATAGCGAGAATAAGTGGTTTGAATTAGCCGTGAACTCCCAATTGTTCCTATTTTTCACAATCATCCCTGATAGATTTACTATTATACTGAGTCCAAATCACAAAGTCAAACAATGGTACGTGTGTTCTTCTGCGTACTTCTGGCGTGAGTGTGCGTTTTATGCGTTTGTGCACCGTGGAGGAAGTCTTTCCCTAACGCGATCTAGTGGATGACACGCCCACATCTTACCTTTGTACTGCCCTCGGTCACGAGACTCCGTTTTTCCCTTTGACTCATCAAGACGTCAAAAGGAGGAATAGTTCTTGAACCCCTGAGAGGGAACGGCGACCCGTCTGGGGCCTTTCCTCACCTTTCACCCGATGAGTGCTGGGATAGACTCCAGCGTGACTCCGCCACCCGACTTGGGACAAGCGGTTGATGATGGATGGACGGATGTCGTGGAACAAAGGCCGGTCCAAACAGGGGAATCCTGCAGGACGGTCGAACGTCTCGTACGTAGGGAGACGGTTCTACACTTTCCCTTCCACATGCTCCGTGTGTTAACCAACAGTTGTTTAAATAGCATTTCGAGAAGCTTCACTTTTCCACGTGATCCTTCTGTCTGCCGATGGAGAGGATGCTGCCACTTCCCTCACCACCTATCTGTCCCTGTACACACGTCCATACTCATAAGTAGACATTTTCCCAAGAAGCAGATTTCTCTGGTTCTAAATGAGGACATAGCACCGGCTAGGGCATCTTAAACCACACTGCTGGACCGCAGCGCTGACATTTAACGCTCAGTTTAGACTACGTCTGGACATGAGATGCTCTGTGACTTTTCCACTTGTAGCTAAAAAGAGATACGTGAGCTGTGAGGTCAGGATACCAGTACACAGCCGGCTCTATATGCCAGGTGGGTTTGATTTGCTTGCTGCCGCGTGGAAATATTTTCCCTGATGTGAGGCGAAGGCGTTCTGTTGGGGTTCCCGCTCATCTTTTGTCGGCGATCCATCTAGAGCCCTCCGTCTCTCCTCTGAGAGATGTCTTCTCTTGAGGAGGAAAATCAATACGCCGCTATCGTCGCCGCACGCGCTGAGCCGAGGCACACACACACACACACACACACACACACACACACGGACACACGGCCCGTCCCCTGCGAGGGACGCGTGTGTAGCACAGTACATTCAAACACAGCAGCCGGTGTGTTCCACCCACGCCGGGGTCACGGTCCCAAACACAAGAGGATTACTGGACTTGAAAACATTTGAGAGAGACCTTGAAACGAAGGCCTCCCTCAGGGAGCCATTGCCTCTCTCTGGCACTGCTTCATCTCCGGTCGCTTGACATCTCCGTGTTTGCAGGCCGGCTGCTTCTCACACACGCAGTAGTTGGCTGCTGCCTCTGTCGTGGAGTAAACAGAGAGGTCGACACACGACGAGGGCCCGGTTTTCCATCCGACAGAATGGGGTCACACCAGTGCTTTGGTTTAGGGGGGTTTACCGGGAGATGATGACATGAAGAGTCAGATCCACGCCTGGTTCATCAGCGGACCGGCTGCCGAAGTGGTTTCCATGTCCAGGTGGCCCTGCTCCTGTGACGCAGTCGTCATGGCCGTTCATGGAGACGGTGTTCGTAAGTTCTCTGCGAATGAGGCACGGCGGGATTGAGCGTGGTTTATTTGGACAGCATGCTCTGATGTAGTGTCGGGTGTCGGCCTTTAGTCTGAGAGCTGAAAAGATCACACGTAGCCTCCGTTCACGGCATATATGAGTTGTGATATGTTGGCCATTTCAGCGCTAATTTCCGCCGTGGTAATGATCGTGATCTAATGCAGCGAAGCCATCTTTACTTCATTACAGGGAATTACACACCATGGGATCCACGTCATGCACAGCAGTGAGAAGTCAGGGATAATTCCCAGATACATGTGACCTTATGATGTGGGTCCTGCTGAAATGTAGCTGGCATGTAATCCGGTTGATGCCGAACCACAAGGACTCTTTGAACCAAGCCTTTCCCTCTTTACAAGGTCAATTCGAGCTCAGTAGATAGAGCATGGGAAATCTTGACGTATGTAAGTCTACACGTTTGTCTCCCGAATATGTCCTTGAACTCTGTGTGTTGAATTATCTTGTTCTGACGGGGACCCTTCCCCTGACGTGGGAGACCGTTATAAGGAGTAATTAGGAAAACAAAGACGTCATATGGAACTTGGCTGTTGTTTGTATCATTCTCCGCCCTTTGTGATATAACCGGTTTTGTGGAATGGGGTCAGAATCAGCCTCTAAAATTACATCCATCCATCCATCCATCCATCCATCCATCCATCCATCCATCCATCCATCATCATCCTCATATCCTAAGTCAGGTCATGTAGGTATCATTCCCACAAGGGACCCCACACTCCTCTCCTCCTGGCCACACCCACCAGCTCTGACTGGGGGTCCTGAGGTGGTCTCAGACCAGTGTGGAGATATAATCCCTCCACCTGGTCCTCAGTCTACCCCGTGGCCTCCTCCCAGCTGGACGTGTCTGGAACACCTCACTAGGAAGGAGACCAGGTGACTTCCTGACTAGATGCTGAACCTCCTCCACTGGCTCCTCTCTAGGTAGAGGAGAAGAGGCTCTACTCTGAGACCCTCATGATGACTGAACTCCTCCTCCTAAAGAAAATCACATTACTTTTAACCTAAATCAGAATACAAAGAAAGATATGATAGTCACAAAAAAGCATCTGAGAAAAAGGGCGTAAAAAAAAAAGCATCAGCGGCAAATTGTCTTCTTTGCTGATGTGATAGTGATTTGCCACTGGGGAGGCAGTGTGATATTCAGGGAACATTAACACGAGCAGTGCAAAGCTGGAAGCAGGGAGCGTCTCCCCACCATCTTGAGGCTGTAATCGGTTGCAGAACTCGAGAGTTGTTGATACAGAAAGTTTTGGATTCTCTCGGGAAGCCTCGGACGTTATGATATAAATAAAGAAACTCGATCCAGATACTGCTTTCATCACGCTCGTTTCAGGACACCGACCCCAGCCGCAGATCACAGCGGATAAGTGCGTTTTAACACTAATTTGATGGCAGCGCTGATCCCGCACAAGCGACAACATTTGCTGGAATATCACTGCAACCCCACATTATCCTCCGCCCGACTGACAGTCTTAATTACGTGACACATCGTGATCCGTGTCGATGCTGTTTCTGATTAAATCTGCTGGGTTTGAGATCTCACATCATCCCGGACTACGGGGAACCCGCCGTATCATGTGCCACTCGTGTAAATGATACGGGGCTTTCTTATGAGGCCGCTTAATCTGCAACAACTGTCGGGAAGAATGCTATCACGCTGTTAAAGGCCCACCGGGGGATCTGATCCCCACGGCCTCCACTTCTGTGATATTCTCACTCCGACGCGCTATCACCTCTCTAAACCACTGACGCAGTGCCTTGCACTCCCACTCCGCTGCTTCCCTGGCAGGACAGCAGCGAGAACCCATTCCTCATCTCAAACTATTCATCCTCCACTCGTCCGACAGCAGGATTATCCTCTATTTCCACTCCTCCCGTGTCGCAGTCACAGGTCAGATCCCCCATCAGCTTCCCGGTCCAGCTACACCAGTCTGCAGGTTGACGGGAACCGCCCGCCCCGCGGCCGCAGAGACTTCTCTAAACACTGGGAACTTGGCAGCGGGGATGCTGACGTATAGCTCGGCTTTGACGGTCTGCAAAGGTATCCACAGATGGATGCATCCCTGAGAATGTTCCCACTCCGGCTTCTCATGACAACGCAGCCACCCTGTGCACAGATCCCCTTTAAAATGAAATATTGCTTTTTTGACAACAAGAAAATACTCTGCAAATTGAATCCAAATGTGCTCTCATTGCCAGCGGTGTGTTGGGAGGGAGCGGTTATAACACTGCTGACACTAAAAGGAGATGGGCTTGTTGCATGGCCCTGATTTCCAAGGTGAGATGGATGGATTTGGCAGTGACTATAATCAATTTGATTTCATACTTTTGCACTTTGACTCACCCTTCTCTGTGACAAGCTTCCCTCAGCTTGGTATGTGTTTGGATCCTGTTGTTTTTTTCCATTCCATCCTGAAAGGAAAAGTCAACTTGTTGAGCAATTGGTCTAAATGGGTGCCGTTTAAGACGGAGGTCCGTTTTTATGGGTCATGGCTACTCCTCATGTTACTACGGGGGTTGGCACGGACTCAGATGGAGCTTGGGGAATTCAGGCCAGATGCCTATCCTGATGCCGAGTGATGGGTTCGAACCTGCAGCCTCTGGCTCGTGAGTTCCTGAGGTGTGCACTGTACCACTGAGCCATCGCTTTATATTGTAGTTGAGAAATACCCTGCAAGTGAAATGCAATCAGTGAAAAGAGTCTGCAGGTCATCATGTAGGGATATATAT